>JACEGR010000439.1:0-265332 GCA_014170235.1 Listronotus bonariensis | reverse complement strand
TAAAGTATAATTATTAATTAATAAATCTAAAGTGAAAAATAATCTTTTAAAATTAATAGAATAACATTAAATATTTCGATTTCTAGGTACTTTACTGGTGTAGTACTAATTTGGTACGCCACTGGTAGCTTTATTTTAAAAGATAATAGTCTAAATGATAACTTTGTGGTTTGTCGTTTATGTTGTTTATTTTTTTTTGTTAATGGTTTGAAAGATATATGGTAAAAGTGCCGTATGGATACTCCCCTTCGACTTTTTTTGTTGTAGGAGTCTTACCAAAAAAACAAAATATTATTTTTAATATTACTATTATGCGCAATAAGGTAATATTACCAATTAATATAACTAAAGTGAGAAATATTCTGAAAAAATAAAATAAAAGTATAACATTAAAAATTTCTATTTTTAACTACCTACTATACTGGTGTAGTGCTACTTTTGTACGCCACTGGTAGCTTTAATTTAAAAGAAAATAGTATAATGTTATACACCATTCGATAGGGAAAACTTTGGCCTTAATTTTTTGTGTCTTATATTTTTTTTGTTTGGTAGACGGTTTGGAAGATATATCGTAAAAAATGCCTTGTGGATGCTCCCCTCCAACTTTTTCTATATTGGAGATTCTTACGTAATAAACAAAAATACAATTTTAATTATTACTATTTTGCAGAATTTTGTGCTCTATCTAACGACACTAAAATCAGTTTTTATCATTTACCGTTTAGAAGATATTAGAAAAAAACTATATCAATCCCTTAACCAACTTTGAGGGGGGTGGGGGTGCCAGCAGGACTTTTGAGGTGGGTCTGTTCAAAAATCTACTAATGTTGACATACTTTATTCACTGTATAAAGCATTTGCTTCTACTCAAAAACCGAAGTATCGGACCTTTAAGTCACTAAGGTTGGGTGATGACAACGTCATAAGAGAAAATAGCGCACCCGCTGCTATTTATTTTAATGATGAAAGCACGAATATTCGACAATATATCACTGGTACTTATATTTAATATCTGAAGAATCATTACCTTTGTCGCCGCAATTATCGTTGCTATAAACAATTGACACCACATTCACTTTTCACTGCACGCTGACTCAAGTAGAAGAGAAACAGATGTCAGGAACGTTCCCCGGAACACGGAGATTGTGCCTCTTTGTGCTCGTTCCGCGCTCTCGCTTGCACTTCAAACCCTAAATGGAACGCTCGAGTAACGCCGCATAAATCAAGTTTTTGGTGAGTGCAGCCGGGTTCATCGAATCATAAGACGTTGTCACGTCAAAAATCCTATGCTATTTAAACGACACAATAATATATTATTTTCTGAGATTTGTAGCCTTCATTTGGTAAGTATATTTTGTTTTAAATAAATAAACAGAAATGGATTATTTATTCAAAACATTTACCAACTTTAAAATGTATATTTTATTGTTTCCCCAAAATCTACGATGTGATGCG
This sequence comes from Listronotus bonariensis, assembly GCA_014170235.1. Lineage (NCBI taxonomy): Eukaryota > Metazoa > Arthropoda > Insecta > Coleoptera > Curculionidae > Listronotus > Listronotus bonariensis. The sequence continues at coordinate 263,877 of JACEGR010000439.1, read as the reverse complement.
GTGTCAACTTAAAACGCTTCTAAAATAATAAAAAAATTAATTAAATTTAGAGCGTTAAAATAAACCTTAAAGTCAAGATAGCTAACAAAACTGCGTACTACTTTTTTAAGGGCCTATTTAAGCATCTAACGACAGTTCGTAGGACAAGCTAGTCTACCAACGTGCAAATCTTCTAGATAAATTAAATCTTATACAGATAAGAATCAACAAGCTAAACTTAAAAAAATTAAAATGTCATGATTTTCAAAGACGTGCATTGGTACCAGACAAGCGAGTAGTAACTTGGATGTACCCAATTAGTAATCGACAATTCTCTGTATTTATACCCATGTACATAATGTTGACATTTCGATATGTATGTATTTCTAAATAGGACTCCTTATTTAGAGGTACTTATATAAAAAGGAATACTTTGTTCAAAAATCTATACAACTAAGACTAACATAGGTTTTGTTTAAAATTATATTTCATTTCTTTAAATACATTTAACCCAAAAGATTTAAACAATTAAGTAATGTAAGTAAATTAAATGAAAAGATTAGTTCCAGTTAGTTAGGTATTAATTTACGATATACTCAAAGATAATTGGTTAATAATATAAATAATTTGTAAATTTTCATTTAAGTGTGAAAAGTCTTTGCGCAAAAGAAAAACAAATTTTTATGTTAAAGCGGATCATTTTGCCGCCCATGAAAAACCTACCGCCTGAGGCGGTCGCCTCACCGGCTCATCCCTCGGGCCGGCACTGAACACCGGCATCTACGCCTTTACCAATGCAATGCAAATCAATAAAAGTATACTTGTTCTGTACTTAAGAGTTACAAAAAGCAGATTTGGTAATTTCATAAATTATTAGTAAATAAAGGTTTAATATGTATATACACGTTTTTATACGAGCAAAAATGTAATGGTTTAAAAGCGAAGTTTAGTTTAGTAAATAGACTCGTTAGAGGAAAGTGGCCAAATATGAGAATAGCATCTCCTAATATGGAATACCCGCATTTCTCTTAAACGAAAACTCACACACGCACCAAAGGATGCCTTGTCTTTTTTTTTTTAATGCCCATTTGCGGTGGGTTCCGTATACCGAAAGGACCAAATCCATGCGAACTTAACTGTATGCCAAGAGGACAAAGATTCTACTATAGACATTCACCCCAGGCGGTGGACGGAACAAGATGTAATGACGAAAGTTTTGATGTCTGTGTTAATGGCCAGTGCCAGGTAAGATGTTTAAGTTATAATACTAAAGTATAATGTATTTTATTTAAATAGGGTAGAGATTTTATTTCTTTGTATGTACAGCTTGGCTTTGGAAGTTCTTGCCGAATGAAAAACTATTTAATTATTAACTTTACAAAAAAAGTGCTCTGTTTATAAAAAGTCCTGCCTAATAGGAAAATAAGTTTCCACACAAACGTTTGTATGTTAGATGTATAGGTTGGCGTAAAAACCAACAGCTGGAACGAAACTTTAAAAAGTGGCTTCGTTTCTGAGATATCGGGCGTTATTTTTTTTTTTAAAGTCGGTTTATTATAGATATCTTAAATATGAAGCCAGCTACAAAAATTATGACACTTAAATGTTGTATTTTTACTTGCTTTAAAAAAAATAAAATAAACCCATAAAAAAGCCAGTAGCGTATATTTTCTCTAAATATATTAGCTGTTTTGCCCACTGGAGACGCTACTGGACCCAAAAAAGTCAATCTATTAAGAGCTTTACAAACGCTTTATTACATAAAACAAACATATCAAATTTCAACCAAATCGGTTTTAGGGTATTTAAGATATTTATAAATTATCGATTTTTTTTACTTTAACGCCCTGTATCTCAGTAACGCAGCAACTCCGGACATATGTTTAAAGAAACTTTTCCTCATACACTAACATAGGAATCATTCTTTAAATTTATACCGTGGGTAGGAAATACCTGCATATTAATTTGGAAACAAGTCTTGTTTAAGCCACCCTGTACATCCAACATACAAATGTTAAAGTATTTCAAGTATTTTCTTAACAAGTAGGACTTTTTACAAAGAAGCACTTTCTTTCGTAATTTGTTATTGCAAAAATCTAAAAATTATGAAAAAAAAACTCTGACAGCGTTACCTCTTCCTCGTAAATGATGAAATTCCACAGAAATAGTGTTTAAATTTCAAAAGGATCGGTGCAGTAGTTTTGGAGTTATCAGGGGCACCGACTTTGAAAACGTGAGTTGTGGGAAAAACGCTTAAAAGTTTTAATCACAAAAAAATCCAGTTAAAACGTTTATAAGCGAATTTTATCGACATACCTCACACTGAGTCATCAATGCCAGGTCCATAGAGGATGTTGCTATCATCGATGATGTCTCAATGCATCTTTTTGCTCCCTGTCTACGAAGAATCCTGCCTTCTTTTGGTTTGTCGTTCAGCTTCCTGTTCTGCTCGGCTTATGCGTATGGAGTCAGTGGATCGCGCCCATTCATGAGCGCTTGATCCACAACTGATTTCCATGTCTTGCATGAAGGTAAGTAAAGCAAACGAACCTTCATTGAAGACACTGGCTGCCACATAAGCTGCAATTTCAACGACGACAGAGGTTCCACTCAAGTGCTTCGGTGAGATTTTCCAAATAAGTTGGTTCAAACTCTCATTGTTGTTCTGCGTGAAGCCTCCGACACATCGTTCCAGGAGGGCATCTTTGCTCAGATCTTCGTAGATAGGCTTGATTGCATCCAAAACATCCTTGGGAAGAGCACAATACGTGTGTTTGAACGAATCCAATGCATTAGCAGCTGCAGCTTTAGCCATATCGCGCTCAGGAGTCCGCGGCGCTTAGGGTTGGTTCGGGTATAGGTACAAAAATCCGGCAGGTATAAAAATACTCATAACTTCGTCAATTTTGCTCCAATTGACTTGAAATTTTAACACAATATTCTTCAGATATTACGGATTGAATTTCGAAAATAAAAAAAATGTATCCTAAATCGGGACTTTCCGCTATTAAATCGGGACGTCGCGGGACTTAAAGCCTAATAGCGATGACAATCACGATATATCGGTATAGTGTATCTCAAAGTATATCGCTTTGGCTTTTGACGGCAGTACTCCAATATACCTGCCGACAGCAATAAAACTGCGAATCACTAGGTATTAAAGGGCAAAACATTAGGGACGGACTCTAATAATATAAAGATTTATAATTTATTGTTTGTTTAAGTAGGTATAATCTTAAAATTGCATTAAGAAATTAAATATATGCAAAGTTTTAATAATTTTAAATAAATTTATAACTATATTACCTATACGTAATTACATTTTTATCTAAATATCTAAATATAATTCGGTTTTACTATCAGAGTCATCGTTGAGATTAATTATAATACGATTTATGTTGTTTTGTATAGAAATGTAAGCGTCCTCAATTTTTATAATGTGCTGTACTGAATTTTTCCAGCTCTCAACTGGTATATTAGTAATTACATTTTTTATCAAATTTATAACACTGAGACTTAAAGTAGGTGTAACATTTTCTGCTCTGATCTTTGATATTACTTGGTTCCCCAAATGTTCTATGGGGTTAAACATACAGTGATACGGAGGAAGACGTAAGACAGTATGCCCAGCCTGTTCAGCCAAATTGTCAGATACATATTGTTTTTTAATTGCACATAAATTTATAACTTCCAAAAGTTGCGCTTTTTATAACTGAAGTCAAAATAAATATCATATTCTAACAAATATTCCTGGATTTCAGTTTTTGAACTGGATGAAGCTGGTGCTTTATGTAGCAGACGGCTGTGGTAGCTTGCGTTATCCATGACAATAACACTGTTATTTGGAATATTTTTTAAAAGATAGTTTTTGAAAACAGTTTTCAAAAAGTTCTGGTTAGTCCTCGTGATAATACAAGCTAGAATCCTTAATATTCTTTGTAGACAACAGCAAGCAGTTTGGGACAAATCCGTCTTCTGAACCAGCGTGTATTATGGTAATGCGTTTTCCTTTATTTGAAGGTGCTTTCGTCTAACAGTTTTGACTGGAATCCACCCATCCTTTGGATACCATGTTGTGTGTCTCGAACCATGTTTCATCAAGGTAAATTATGGATCTGTTTTCTAACCTATATCTTTTAATTTCTTGAAGGTAATTAAATCTCCAAGTGCGTAATCTGTGCGATTCCATTACTACTTGTCTTTTGTCTACTTTGCGGTATTTAAAAATCCCATTTTACAAACACTCTATGGAGGGTGGCACGGCTAATATTTATATTAGTGTCGTCTTCTTCTAGCTTCGTTTTCAGTTTATCCAAGGTAGGAACAACTCCGCTTTCATAAAGACAATATATTTTCTTTGTTATTAGGTCTTGATCACTATTGTCTATACGGTGAGATCGATAATCACTACGCTTTTTTCTTTTGTTCAAATCTTCACTATTAATAATATCCCTTATTGACGATATTGGAGTTTTTGTATGTAGACAGGTTTCTTTTAAAGCTTCTTGTTTAATAGGTCCCCTACTGATTAAAGTTTGATACCCATTTTTACAACCTGTTTTGCATCTAATGACAAATGATTTCGACGCAACATAGGTATATGTATTCCCGTAAAACAACTTTTTCGAAACGCACATGAAAAACGATTATTTAACACGATAACTAAAATATTGGCAGAAATATTTATATAAATGGTCAAAACTCAAGAGATATTTATACCTGGCCCACCCCTGTCATTATGAACTCATAGGTTTGCCCCATAACAATAGGTCATAAATAATTAAAGGTTTATTGGGGTATTGCCCGTCAAAAGCCAAAGCGATATACTTTGAGATACACTATACAATTGGTATTTTCTTTTTCATCGCAATTTTTCTAATAAACACTGGTATTTCAATAAAATTAATTTAAAAATTCTACACACTTATGCTTTTTAGCCAGTTGGATGTGATATGATGCTTGGCTCAGATCTAAGAGAAGATGAATGTCGAGTATGTGGTGGTGATGGAAGTACTTGTAATACCATTTCCAATACACTGGAACTAAACGATTTACAAGTTGGTAAGTTATAAATCTTTACGTCGCGTCAGAGCCTAATTATGCCAAGCCCAAATGGTAGTCTTTAGACAGAGAGAAATAAAGTTTTTAATAATAAAAATGTATCGAAAACTATGGTTTAAGCTTGGCATAATTTGGTTCTGAGGTACAAAAATATTATTTAAACATTTACTAATACAGTGTGTCTCAGAATAGATGTTACAAGAGGACAACAATTTGGGAATTTTAAATCGGCATTTTGGGCCCAAAACTAATAAATACAACATTTTACTTCATTTGGTAATATACAGTGCGAATTATAAATATAAATATGAAGGATGACCAAGAGTAAAAACTTTTATTTTTGGAAATGTGGCCAAAATGTTAAAGTAAATATTGTTGAGAATTGCAATGTATGTCAAAGTTTGAATTAAGAGTAATGAAATTTTAAAAAAAAGTTTTAGGCAAAATTTTTTACACTATTCATTAGCATGTATACTTTGTATAAAGAAGCAATTAAAAAAAGTTTTTATTTTACAAGGTATTACAAAAGCTTAATTATATGCCCAGTATCTGCTTACTATCGCTAAAATAAATATATTTTTTTTATTCGTCAGACGTAAATAAATAGCACATAAACATAAAACTTTCTTTTGTAACTAGAATTGCCTTACTTTAGGTTTACACAGAAAATACAATTCTGTAAAATATTTTCCTCTGCTGACCTCCATATTACTAGATAATTAAAGTGAAATTTTGTGTTTCTTAGTTTTGGACCATACATCCAGTTTTCTCAAAATGCCGATTTAAAATTCCAAAATTTTTAGTCCATTTGTTCTCTTCTAACACCTATCCTGTGTCACACGGAATATTTACACAAAAAGTTTGTTTTTACAAAATACACGGTTAGGGGGCCAAACTTTAAGGAATAATTAATCTTTGCATGATTCCAAGGTAAAAAGTTTATATAAACTTAAGTATTTAAGGTAAAAATTAAACTTTTTAAAAAACTAAAAAAATAAAAAACCTATTTTAATAAAATTCGATAGTCTAGATATAAACATTGTTTAATTTAATTTTTATTGTTATATCTACATATTTAATTTAAAAAATATTTTTATTAACTGCTTTAAATATTTACATAAAAATGTCCTAGGAACCGATTTTTAAATTCCTTAAAAATATTTAATTTCGTATTAAAGATAGTAAGTTAAAAAATATATTTTTTCTGAATATCTTAAAAGCCTGTACAGCCTGTAATTCAAAAAGGAAAACGTTTTGAACATATATTCATATTTTCATTGAAGAATCATCCCTTAACGTTTGTCGGTACAGTTACTAGACACCCCTTTTAGGTTTTTACTTGTAAAAGTTCCATAACAAAAAAAAACTAAAAACTAATTATTTTTGATAGAACATAAATATTTTTGGTTATTTGTGTTTTTAAATCTGTAAAAAAATACATTACAATATTTAATATAGACGATCAGCCAAATCAAAAGGTTTATAGGCAATCCGTGAAAAGGAAACGGTCTAACACGTGTAAAAACTAACAGGAAGAGATTAGAAAAATAATGCCGGCATATAAACATAATGACGCATCGCTCCTCTTTGTTCTTGCTTTATTTACCTATAAACATTCTGATTTTGCTAAACTTGTATACAGTCTAAAAAGAAAATATTTGTGCATTTATTTTAGGTATTTTTGATATATTTAGTATAGAGCTGCTTTTGTTTAATACTTAGCACAAATTGTAGAGTAATACTTCTTGAATTTTTTATTGCGTTTATTCAATAAATTATAAAAATTATTTAAAAAACACGATAGTAACTGCCACAACAACAAGAAAAACTTGACCATTAATCATCATAGACTCTTATACTAGTTCAAAATTATGCCGATGAGGGCTTTTAAACAATGTTGCAAGCTTAATTTAAATTATCTATTTTTTGTTTTAGGTTACAATGACATTCTTCTTATACCCGGTGGGGCTACTAATATTGTTGTTGAAGAAGTCCAGCCGTCCAATAATTATTTTGGTATGAAAAAATTTAAGGTTTAACATACTTTTACATTTACTTTTTCAGCAAATGATTCTATATCCTTCATATTTTAGAAGGATGGACAGATTGTATTTTTCTTATAGGTGTTTTTACAGTTTGAAAGATTTCTTGCATGCAATGTTTTCTTGCTGCAACTTTTCAATCAGCAGGCGCGCACTTTTCAGCAATTTTAAAAAGAGAAAAATGCGCGTGCGCAGATCGAAAACTTGCAGCAAGAAAACATTGCATGCAAGAAAACTTTCAAACTGTAAAAATAGCTTTACGTCCACGAGATTGTTCGCAAGCCTGTCTTTTGCTTAAGAAGTTTTGCAACATTTGGAAATTTTTGTCGGGTGTATGGTGGGATAGGATACATATTTTTGATGTTTAAGATTTTATGTCGTACATCTGGTTTAACTGAAAGTACTCTTAACTTTGTTATTCTAAATTTATCTAAACATTTATTCTACAGGCAATTCCAAGAATATATATACCTGTACCATATGTTATACCTATCCTAATTAGTTTTTGAGAAAATGGCGTTCGAAATTGTCATGTTAATCGCCATTTTTATCGATTTGTTAAGAAACAAATAATGCCTAACAGATGCTGATACGATTTTTTTTTACACATATTTAGTGTGCCTTATATCTTACCATAAAAATACAATTTCCGGTTTTACCGGTAGTGCTAAGAAATTGACATTCGGCAGTAAAGAACTTCTTTACTTCAAATGGAAACCACTACATAAAGCCTTAAATTTATACTTGACACTAATTTTCAATCTTTTTTGTTAATATTGGGTTAGGTAAATAAAGCTAAGCAAATGCTTTTACTTGAAATAATAAGATAAAACTTACAAAATTCCCTGAAACAAATCGAGCAAGTACTATAATATTAGCTTTTACCTAATTTTATTTACCTAGACCATTATCTTATCTTTAACTTAACTGTTTTTAGGTTATTAATAGTGTACGATAAAAAATATATTTTCTTTGATATTTTCAAGGCAGCTCAGCGTGTTTGCGTGTTAGTATTAATATTTTAAAACCTGTTAGGTTGAGATAGGACATAATTACCAAAAAAGATTGAGAAACGAGTGTTAAGTTTGAATTTAAGGTTTAAGATAGTGGTTTCCATTTGAATTATTGAACTTCTTAACTGCCGAAAGTCAATTTCTGCGAAACTCCCTGTAAAACCACAAATTGTATTTTTACGGTGATAGGATATAAAGCTCATTAAATTGAAGTAAAAATCGCATTACCCCTTTTTACTATCAATTGTTTTTAACAAGTTGATACAAATGGCGGTTAACATTAAATTTTCGAACGATATTTTCTCAAAAACTAATTAAGATAGGTTAGATCTACCTGCAGTATTGATTTAAAAAATATATATTTAAAATAGCAAATATGAGAGCACTTCCGGATATCAATAATATGTATTCGATCCAACCATACCAAAATGTTAAAATCGTATGACACTTCTCAAGGAAATGACAGGGCACTCGGTATACCTAATTAAAAATTATTTGATGGCTTTAATTGTAGCTATAAGAAATACTTCCGGTCATTACTACCTTAATGGTAATTGGAGAATAGATTTACCAAGGGCAATAGATTTTGCGGGAAGTAAGTTTCATTACGAAAGGTATCCCCAAGGTTTTGCAGCTCCAGATAAAATTTATACTCTTGGACCCATCGATGAACCTCTTTTATAGTGGTAAGTTTAATGATGGATTGGGCTAACAAATCCAGTTCACAAATGTTGCAAGTGCAAGAATAAATATTTAAGTTATATAAACTTTAAAGCCTCAAAATGTGCCTATGTACAGGGTGGCTCCAATTCGACGCTCATCATTGGGATTTCGAAAACCGTAAGAGATACAGGATCGGTTAAATGGAGGCAAAGTTGCGCAATTTGATGCTTAACAAAACGCCGTTTTGCGTTTTAAAAAATTCCGAGTACTTCCGAAGATATTCGGAAAAAACCGGAATTTTTAATTTTGGTTTTGTATTGTTTCCTGGCTATATTTGTTAAGATAACTCAAAATGAAAAACACGTTTTCATGGCCACTTTTTCTGCTCTATAATTCAGTGTGATTAAATATTGAGTCTGACGTTTCGGCTTCTGGCGAACATCATCAACTTAAGTTTTTAAATACGGACCTGATATTTTTTCAATTTAATTAAATCCTTTCATCACTCTTAAAACACTATATATCGCCACTTTGATATCCGATTTGATATTCCGACGTTTCGTACAGACAATTCCATCACCAGAATATTGCATATTTATTTAACCATAATACGGCCCTGAACTACATTTTTAGGTAAAAAGGTAAAAAAAAGAATAAACTTATTACATATTCATAATGTTTTATTGCAACTTATTGATGCGAATTCAAGGGAGAACTTCATTTAATGTATGGATTGGTATGTGGAGGAACAAAATTATTGGACCTTTCGTTTACGAAGGGACCTTAACTTCCGAACGTTATCTAAATTTGATTAGGAATGATGTCTTAGACGCCCTAGATAATCAACCTTTGGCAGTATTTCAAGAAATATGGTGGCAGCAAGACGAAGCTCCTGCCCACAATGGAAGGAAAGTAGCTCAATTCCTTTACCATATATTTCCTAATAAATGATTTTGCAAGATGGCCCGCTAGGAGCCCAGATCTTAGTCCTCTAGATTATTTCCTTTGGGAATATCTAAAGAACCGTTTATTTAAAAATGCACCTCACGACCTTTAAGTACTACGACAAAATTTGATAAGGGAAGTCGCTGCCATTCCTGCAAGAACAATTAATCGAGCTGTATTAATAATACAAAGTAAAGCAAGAAAATGTATCGAGGCGGAAGGTTATCTCTTTGAACACTTATAATACTGATTAAATTTAGTTTATTTTTAATATGGGCATCAAGATAGTATTACCAATTTTTTATGTAAGCTGATTTGTTGTCTACCTTTTTGTATCTTATGTCTAATATTCATGAAATTTTCGATTATTAACGTAATTTCCGCTGTTAGATTTCAATAAGTTGTAATAAAAAGATTACGAATATGTAATAAGTTTATTCTTTTATTTACCTTCTTACCTAAAAATGTAGTTCAGAGCCGTATTATGGTTAAATACATGTGCAATATTCTGGTGATGGAATTTTTTGTCCGAAACGTCGGCAAATATCAAAGTGGCGATATATAGTGTTTTAAGAGTGATGAAAGGATTTAATTAAATTGAAAAAATATCAGGTCCGTATTTAAAAAATTAAGTTGATGATGGTCGCCAGAAGCCGAAACGTCAGATTCAATATTTAATCACATTGAATTATAGAGCAGAAAAAGTTGCCATGAAAACGTGTTTTCCATTTCAAGTTATCTTAACAAATATAGCCAGGAAACAATAGAAACCAAAATTGAAAATTCCGGTTTTTTTCGAATATCTTCGGAAGTACTCGGAATTTTTTAAAAGCAAAACGGCATTTTATTGAGCATCAAATTGCGCAACTTTGCCTCCATTTAACTGATCCTGTATCTCTTACGGTTTCCGAAATCCCAATGATGAGCGTCGAATTCGAGCCACCCTGTATAGTCGAAAGATATTTAACACAATTGGAAAATAGAGCTTGCATTTTCAAGTTTAAAAACACACAACGTCAAAAGTCTGATATCGAATTAGAAAAACCTGTAGCCGTCAGAATTTTTTTACTTAACCAAATGTAAAATTTGCATGCCTTTTTAGCCGTGATGAATTCACCCATAACGGGTGAATGGTCTCTCCACTTAAACTTTAGCTTTAAAAATTAGATTAGTTTACGCCTGAAGACGGATAGAGATTGTACTACCCGAAATGTTGTGTGAATAAATATAAATGACAATTAAAGTTCGAAGCTTTTCATTTAATATTAATAATAAAGCGTTGTCTACCACATTCAGACTTAAATAGTAAATTTCTAATTGAAAGTAAAACGACAAGAAAAAAATTAACAAGACAATTTGTTAATTAGTGGTGGATTCATTAAGGAATGTATCAGGTATACAAAGATTTAACAAAAAGTTTTTGTTAAATAACATTTAATAACCCCCTAGCATTTTTATACTTCTAATTTATTTAGAAAAAAATTAAAAGGATGAATTCAAAGTGTTGTCCATGTTGAGTTTAATTTAGTTGAAAAAATATTTTGAGGGCATGTATAAAAGAAATACCAAAAAAAAAAAAAACAGTGTTAATTTATAAATAACGTTTATTGCAACAAAAATTTCCTGTATGACAATACAAAAAAGAAAATACTCTGTGGGCCCTCCCTACTTCTGAGTAATAAGTTTACACGTCTGGGCATGGAAATCATTAAATTATTAATTAATTCCTGCGGTATGCGGTACCATTCTTCTACGGCGGCTACCGCAAGTTTCTCCTCGGTTCTAGGTGGTGGATTACAATTGTGGATAGCTCTGGAAACAATATCCCACAGATTCTTAATTGGATTCATGACTGGGGAATAAGCTGGCCACTCTAATCTGTTGATTTCTTCAGCATTAAGAAGCTCCTGAACTCTTCTGCCTCGATGTGGTCTGGCGTTATCATCCATGAAAATAAAATTCTCTCCAGTTTCATGGCGGAGGGGAATGACAATTGGCCTAATAACATTTTCCATGTGATAGTTCGCTGATATTTTGTTGTATGCGAATTAATGGGGTTCAACGTGTGTACATTATTCCCTCCCAGAACATTACTGTTCCCCCTTGATAGGGAACGACTTCACGAGGATAGTTGAGCCTTGACGGACCCTTTGACGATGGTCATCACTGACCAGGCCGAATCTCGATTCGTCAGGGAAAGGACCCTTTCCCACTGGGCTAAAAGCCATTTTCTATGGTTTCTTGCCCACTGGTGGCGGACAGCACGGTGTCGAGGCAATAAAAGAGGTACCTCTTAAAAATCCTCTGGCCCGTAAATTTGCGCTGTGAAGTCTTCTGCGAATGGTATTCATTGCAGAGCAATTATTCTTGCTTTGTTATAAACAGTCCAAGACTTTTGGCGTTGGGTACTTGCTATTTATCTGCATAGAAAGGTTCTTGTATATAACAATATGTTAGAGTATCAAACTCATTTTTGCTAAAAATGCCCTTACAACATTTGTCAACTAGACCATCGAATGTATATATGCATATATTTTTAAATTAATATACAACACAGGAGAAAACAAAAAAATATATCTGATTTTTTAGCTTTTGTATCAAGATACTGCTGTTCCTGTTCAGTATAAATATAGTTTACCAACAAATGTTCAACCCGGATCTGAATCTGAGACATATGCTTGGACTTTCGATGAATATACTCCATGTACAGCAACGTGTGGCGGAGGTATGGTAAATTAGTATTTTTTAGTTGATTTTTAAGTCACCGTATTCGTAAAAGGTCTGGCAGATTTTGGTTAACCCCAATTTTGTTTTGGTTAGTATTAGACAAGTTAAATTTATATAAATGAAAATATAGGATACGTTCTGTGTCAACAGAAATTCTAAAAACACAGTAATATTATTATAAAAAATTAAATTCCGTAAAGACTTTGAAATACTCTGTCTGAACTCTCACCAAATAGACCTAAGATGTTTTTCTTTATCGATATTGCAAATTTAAAATATTGATGTTTTTACTTTTTACATCGATGTCTTAAAATAATAATTTTTATTTATTTTTTCAGTTTTAAAATCTAAATCAATTTCCTAAATTAAAAGATTACGGAACGTGAATCGCAAAAACCAAGAGTCGCCTTAAACAGAAATGTAAAAATCAAAAGTATATAGGAAATATTTTATGTTGTTAATTTTTCCCATACATACATTTTTTAATGTAGCTGTGCTAATATGTTTCCCGTTACTCCTATGTTCGTTAACAAACCAAAGACTTTATTGATATTTTCTATACATTTATTTTGATTGATTTTTAAGACTAGAACCATTTTTAAGTAATATTAATATGAATATTATATTATGTTTATTTTTCATAAAAAATGTTTGTTATTTGTAATAAAAACTTAGACAGCATTTTTGCTGTGTAATATTTATTGTTTAGGTTAGGCAGAAAATTACAGAGGTCTATTTATAATACTCGAAAAACTTAATTTATCTTATTAAAAAGATTAACGATGTTTTTCGATCTTGGAAAATATCGATGTTACGCGATCGATGTTTTTCGATTATCGATAAAGCCTTTTGATGTTAACATTGATGGTGAACATCGATGTTGAACAATCGATGTCCCATTCCTACTATATGGCGCAGTTTCACCATCTTAACCTACAGTACTGTGACTGGTTGTTTTAAAGTTTCTTGTCGAGATGGCATGGTCACATCTGAACATCGACTATGTTTGACAAAGATGATATTTAGAGTCGATCAGCTACTAACTTTAGACTCGGAATCTAAGTATTTTTTATCATAATTATTTTTAAATTGAAATAGACTGGACTGAATGGGCCTGATTTCCTTTACTTTTGCAAAAAAGGTAATAAACGTTCCGTTTCATACTAATGCACACTCTCCTTGTCCTACTCAATACGCTAAAAGAATTACTTTTACAAAAAGTGGCTTAAAAGAAATCATGAGCCTCCACAAAAATAAAATAAACATTCTAATAAATACAATGTACAACTTAAGTTTCGCTGAAAGTGATAATAAAAAATAGAAATTAATGGTGACTCTGCAAGTAGTAAACTATTTCAATCTACAAGTCGTAATCGACTGTTGATTTTCCGGGTATCGGTCTATTCGGATACTGAGCACCTTTTTGGTAACTATTTCCTTGATAGTACCATTTAATAACCAATACTTTTTCTTCAGTAGTATAACTCATGGTTAATCTTTTCGCTCTACGATGTTTTGATAATAATAAAGCACTAAATTTCAAAATGACAACGTAATGTCACGCTAACTGGTATTTTTATTGTTGTTCATAAATATGAGGCGATAATAATGTAACAATTTTTAAAAATATATTAGAATCTAACTAGCAAACGGGTTAACCGAAAAATCAAAAGTTTTTAACATGGACGTAGATCTGCATACTCTTCAATAAACTTCAATAGAATTTGTCTCTAAAATAATTAGGGAAGCCAATAATTGACCCCATTAAAAATTACATGGGATTTTCTATGTCTCGCCCGGCGATGCATCACCCGGTATATTTTTAGTTTGCTAACGGTATTTTTTTTATATTTATTTTTAGCCTGTTGCTACTTTGGTAAAATTAATTAAAAAATATTAAAATGTTTTAACCTGCAGGAATCCAACATAGAAATGTGTCTTGCGCTGGTCGCAAAACTTTGGAACCAGTTGACGAAACACTATGCGATGCAGCGAGAAAACCGGAAACTTCAAGAAAATGTAACGAAGTTGCTTGTGAAGCTCATTGGGTACCTCATCCGTGGGGAAATTGCTCAGCACCTTGTGGAGAAGAAGGTACGGTATCCATTTGATTATAAAGAGGAGATTATTTCTAAGATCATCAAGAAAATATGGGGTGGGATACTTTAATCTCAGTAGTTTTTAGTTTTCCAGAGGCTATATGTTATCTTGAAGTGAAACAGGCTTTTAAATCGTAAAAACGTTGATACAGGGTGATTCATCAATCGATCGAAACTTAAGAGGGTGATTCTACTTCACAAAATAAGGGTAGAGCTTCATATAATTTTTTTCAAAATGACATTCGTTTTCGAGTTACAAGCCGTCAAAGTTGAACTTTAATTTTGGTCTTTTCGCCATATTGCATTTATTTTTAACCAATCCAGTTGATATTTGGCACACAAATCGAGCTTTGCAGATTCTAAAATTGTTTAAGACAAAAGTACTTTTTTAAATACCGCCAGAGGGCACTTTACCTCAAACTTAAAATTTATTTACATCATAACTTTTTTATTTTGACAGATATCACAAAGCTGGGGCGCCATTTTATAGACAATCAAAAACTTAAAAATAAGGTACTCTTATTAAAGTCGATAAACCTCACCGTTTAGGCACCAATAGACATCAAAGTTTTCATCAATTTCAATCAAATTACCTACATACATACAGGGTGTCCAGTAACTCAACCGACAAACTTACGAGGCGATTCTACAACAGAAAATAAGAAAAAACTTCATATAAACATATGTTTTTGAACTACAGTGTGTTAAATGTTTAAAAAAAAAACTTTTTTAATTTTTAGCACCCCGTAGTTCAAAAACTAAGACGTTCAGGACATATGTTTATATGAAGTTTTTTTCTTATTTTTTGTTGTAGAATCGTTTGGTTAAGTTTGTCGGTTGAGTTACTGGACACCCTGTATGTATGTAGGTAATTTGATTGAAACTGATGAAATCTTTAATGTCTATTGGTGCCTAAACGGTGATGTTTATCGACTTTAATATAGTGTACCTTATTTTTAAGTTTTTGATTGTCTATAAATGGCGCCCCCAGCTTTTGCGAAATCTGTCAAAATAAAAAAGTTATGATATAAACAAATTTTCAGTTTTAGGTAAAGTGCCCTCTAACGGTATTTAAAAAAGTAATTTTGTCTTAAAATTTTAGAATCTGCAAAACCTCGGTTTGTGTGCCAGATATCAACTGGATTGGTTAAAAAATAAATGCAATATGGCGAAAAACCAAAACAAAAATTTAACTTTGACAGCTTGTAACTCGAAAAGGAATGACATTTTGAAAAAACTTTATATGAAGCTCTACCCTTATTTTGTCAAGTAGAATCACCCCATTAAGTTTCGTGATCGATTTTTGAATCACCCTGTATACACACATATAAAACAACCAAAGTTTAAAAAAGTAGTAGACATGTCCAAAATATATTTTTATTTTTCTCACAAAAATAATAATAAATAATATTATACAAAAATATATTTCTGGGTACACAAAGAGCTATAATTTAACATAAAAAGTTTTAAATTCAAACGTTTTTTTGCGTTTCTCCTAATTTAATTGTATCTAGACATTTCCCTTTTTAAATGAACCCTTCCTATTTATTTATTTAATATATTAGCTTTTAAAAACTTTTTGTAATAATAAAACAACATATTTAAGGGGTTATATACAGTTAGAAGGCTGAAAAAAGGGGAATTTTCCAGATTTTTTCTGAGAAAACTTTTAAATTTATTGATCTAAAAATTTGCACACACATATTATGGTATCTTTTAACCGCATTTTAAAAATTAGTATTAGTTAAAATATTTATTTAGAAAAAGCTACAGCTGATCTCCGGGAGCTCAAAAAAGACGTTTTTCGGTGACCACTATATCTCTGAACTTAAGAATTGTTAAATCTAGTAATTAATTAAAGAAATAAGCAAAATAAATATTTTTGACAAAATGCCGGTTTCTCAAAAATAAAAAATCGATTATTGACCAAAATTTCGGCCTTGAATAGTTTATAAAAAAATAAATATTTATCGGTGGGAAAAAATCTTCAATTAAATACTAAAAACATATATTTAAGAAGCCTATGTTAAAATGTACATTAAGAAAATAAAATAAAAATCGTTGTTTTGAAAATGCTAACTGTATATAACCCCTTAAAAGAACTAGTGAGTTGGGAACCTCTTTTAACTATTATTGTATATTTAAAGGTGGAATGCAGACCAGAGAAATTTCCTGTCAACAAGTGGTGTCCAATGGCTATCCATCATTAGTTGATGACTCAGAGTGCCAAGGACCAAAACCACCACAACAACAAAAAATGCAATCAAGGCAAAACTTGTGCCAAATGGCACACGGGGCCGTGGAAGCCAGTAAGTACCCGTAAATAAATTTGCATATGTCAATATTCAAAATACTGCCAATACAGGGTGTCCCACCGGGAACTGCTGCGATCGATTTCTCGAAAAGTAGACTTTGGAAAAATTTTAAAATCTGGTTACAATATAAAGTCATTGGGGGACATACAAATAAAATATTTTGACAGCTCTACCACTTCCGGTTTTACCGGAAGTTAATGTCAACTTCCTTAAAATAAAACACACTATATATTATTTATTTCTTAAATTCTGCGTAAAATTCTAAACATTTATTATACATAGTGTTTTATACCTAAGTTAAACCGTTTTTGACTTATTTTAAATTTTATGTGAAAAATTATGTTTGCAAGCAATCACATAACAATATTTTTTTCTAACCAACTAACCAGAACTAACAAAAGTCTCTAATGACTTGGGGTTGGGTTCCTCGTTGGGAAAGAACTTCTTTAGTGGACTATTTTGATATTTTTACAATTAATAAATACAGAGTGTTAATAATTAAAAATGATAACGACAAAAACCCTAAAAGTCAATTTTTTCAAATGGAAACCCCTTCTTTTTTCACCTTATCCTATTGAGCACCAAAAATAAGGGTAAATTTGTATAAATATGTCCATTCAAAAATTTATAGTTTTTGAAATATTAACAATTTAATATTTATATATACTCACCATACTTTTAAGTGTGACTTAGTTTGGCTTCTAGTAGGCCCTGGCCTCGAAATGCGGCTCCATGGCCAACTACCGTTGCCAACTTTCATGCTAAAAGCATTGTTGGAATAGATAAATATTAAATTATTAATATTTCAAGAACTATAAATTTTGGAATAGTTCATCCTTATACAAACTTACTCTAATTTTTGATGCCTAATAGGATAAAATAACAAAATATGGGGGTTTCTATTAAAAAAATACTTTTAGGGTTTTGTTGTTATAATCTTAACCTATTATTTTTGACCACTCTCCATTCATTTATTATGAAAATATCAATACAGTCTACTTAAGTAGTTCTTTTCTACGAGAAACCCAACCCCAACGCATATTAAAAGCTTTTGGTTAAAAAAGTATGGGGATGTGATTGCTTGCAAACGTCATTTTTGACATAAAATGTAAAATAAGTAAAAACAGTTTAACTTAGGTATAAAACACTATGTATAAAATATGTTTAAACTTTTACGCAGAATCTAAAAAATAAATAATATACAGGAGTGTTCCATATAAAATAAGAAAGTTGACATTAACTTCCGGTATACTCGGAAGTGGTGAAACTATCAAAATGTTTTAATTGTAAGTGAAGAGAATATGTATATAAATAACGATTTTAGTCGATGCCCGAACGGTATGACTTAAAATTTTTGCGTTTGCGCAAATAAATTTAAGGACTTCGCACAAGTAGTATCCTATACGCATTGCGGCCATTTTCTAAGTCACGTGATTTTTGACATATGACAGGTGACAGATGACATTTGACATGTGACAGATGACATTTGACAGATAGCAATGACCACGCCCTAAATAACACGTTGCGCAAGATTCCTAAATATTAAATGACGTCAGAGATTTTAAGATAATAAGCTCCCCGGGGACGGAGGTCCGTCAATCCCCATATTCTCTCTACTGTTGTAGTATGTCCTCCACTGACTTTATATTGTTACCATTTTCAAAATTTTCCAAAGTCTACTTTCCGAGAAATCAATCCCAACAGTTCCTGTAAAGATTAATAACTAATAATTGCTACCTGGATTTTATTTTACTTTTCAGTGCGATCATTTATGTGGTGATGGACAACAAACAAGAAAAGTTCAATGCTTTATAAAAGATGAACAAAATAAAATACAAATATTGGAGGATCCACAGTGTGAAGCTATTGAACCAAAACCAGCTGATCAACAAAAATGTTTTGTTCGTCCTTGCGAGGGAGTTGACTGGATTACTTCGGAATGGAGTGGGGTAAGTAAATAAAGGCATAATAAAATATATATTTTAGTAATTAAGAAGCTTCATGTATTAAAAATATATGGCGCTTTTGCAATTTTCATTGGATTTATTTAATTTATTTATGCAAATTGCATTGGAAATTAAATACCTATTTTTTCGGCGGCGTATACAAAGATGAAAAAGATGAATTCGAGCTTTCTCAAAGTGCTGTTATTAAAATTATATTGTTAAGAAAGTTTCATTCTAAATGCTATCTGATTTATTGAATTACTTATATTTTATTAATATCAGATTTCCTAATATTAGGAAAAAAGAATAAGTTTGATCTACTTTACCTAAAGTAAGATTTTTGAATTTTAGGAGGAACAAAGGGTGTAAAAACAGAATTGTGAACCTTATTGCAAAAAGGATGCGGCTTCATTTTTGGGTTATTTTCAAGTAAAATAACGTCATAAATATAAATTTGCGCTGAATCAACTGGTGAATAACGATGCAAATTCGATTCTTCTATATTTACAAATGATTTTTAGCTTGAATGCTCGCCTGTCAAGTTTTAGGACTAGGATTTTCATTTTGATTTCTAAATTTTACTTTTATCTCACGACTTTAAAAGGCATTTAAATTTTAATATTTAAGGGTTTTGAATTCTTTTAAAAATATAATACGCAGGTCTTAATGTTTAGTTGAGAGTTTAGTGATTTATGAGCATATTAGAATTGCCAGTTGGGAAACGGTTAATATACCGAAGAAAGACATTAAATTTTAATGATCTATTAGGATCAAAGGGCGTTGGGCTTATGTGACCTAAGGTTAGAAACTTTAGCACATGTCAGAACTTTCGACGCATTCAAGAGTACTTAGCCGCTTCGCTAGGAAAGCGTAGTTTTAAAACTGTTAAAATAAAAGCCATCCTATTGGTTAAATTTGTCAATTTTGACACTTCGCTCACCCAGCGGTTAAGCGGCACAGTACTCCTAAATTTTAGAGGTTTTGCCAACCCACAGATAATTGTAAATATCGTTTTATTTACGATAAAAGATACCTAGAACTCTAATGCAGATATCCGACAAGTGGTTACTTTACCTTCGAATATTCCCTCATTATATTTTTATTGAGGGCAAAATACCGAAAAGAAATTCGAAATGCAAAAAAAAATAGCTCATGACAATTTCATTATTACATCGGAGAACAAACAGGCTGCCATGTGGCAGATTGTAAACAATAACAATGCTTCTAAACACAAATGTTCTGATACTCTTGATGCTGAACAGTTTAATGAATATTTTTGTCCTATAGCTGAGACTGTCATTGACCAACTGCCAAACTGTAACAAGAAAAATTTTTGCGACTATCTAAATAGAAGTATAAACTGTCCTGAACTTAAGATTAGACACATAACCTTTAATAAAACTTGCAAATTAATTAGTAAACTTAAGAATAAGAAAAGTAAAGATGTTTTTGGTATAGGTGTAAAATTATGAAAAACCATTAATAATCTCTTGGTAGTCCTTCTTACTAAATTCATAAACTTAGCCATAATACAGAAAACTTTTCCAAACATACTAAAAACTGCTAAAGTCATACCTATTTTTAAGCAGAAAGGTTGAGTGGATGATTGTTCAAATTATAGGCTTATCTCACTGTTGCCTATATTATCAAAAACTTATGAATTAGCAATTAAAATCCAATTGACCGATCACTTTGAGAACAATACATTGTTTTTCCAGGGACAAATTGGCTTTAGAAATAAAAATTCACATCACTATGCAATAAACTGTCTCGTAGAGCACATTCAAAGAGGTTTTGAGAATGGTCTTGATACTTTTGCTTTCTGCTTGGAACTAACGAAGGCCTTTGACTGTGTTCGGCATGATATTTTGCTGGAAAAGTTGCCATATTACAGAGTTGGCAATAGTATGAGAAACCCATTCAAATCCTACCTTTCATCACGATTCTAATTTGTTGCGTTTAGAGGGGAAAACTCAAGTTCAAAGTTAATAAATTATGGGGTGCCCCAGGGTTCAGTCCTGGGCCTGGTGTTATTTCCAACCTTCCAAATTTTCAGTACTTACTCAAAATAATCTTATTTTCTGATGACACCACAACACTTAATAGTTATCATCCATCTCAAATACAGGGCATTGTGGAAACACAATCCAACATTCAGCAATGGTTTCTTGCAAATAGGCTGTGTCTTAACATACAAAAAATTCAGCACATTAACTTTACGCCAAGACAGTCACAAACTCACAAGCCATTTGACACTAGGAAAGTAGTTGTATTTCTTGGAGTTACACTTGACTTAGGACTGACTTGTTTTTAATCAGGGGTCTTTCTCGCTGTGTATCTTTGGATGTTGTACTCTGTGCTTACCACGGAAATTTTGCATCAAGGCTATCTTATGCTTTAATTGGATGGGGACATTTTAGCCCATGCTGCTAAAGTTTTTACATTGCAGAGGAGATGCGTTCGCATAATTGCTAATATTGGCTACCGGGAAGAATGTAGACCATACTTTATCAAATTGGGGCTTTTTACCCTTCCCTGTTTATATATTTTTCAGTGCCTCATGTTTATTAAACAAAATATTTACTTGTATCAAAGCAATCAACAAATCCATAATTATAATACTCGTAACAGTCAGGATTTAATCCACGACTTGGAAGTTCCAGGGGTGGCACCAATTACTTCTGTATAACATACTTTAATGCGCTTCCGCAGCATGTTTGAACGACTGGATTTTTAGAAGCACTATAAAAAAGTACCTAAAACATGCCTTTTTTCTGTGAATAAATACCTGATCAGCGGCTTTATTTTTAAGTTTACTTGGATTTTGACTTAAAGAGGTAAAAATAAGAATAAATTATTTCAGGACTCTCATTCAGGACTCTAAACTTTAGTAAAACATTATTGTTTTAGTTGAAATAGTTTTTAATAATTGTGATTGACTGTCAGTGTTATTGTGATGTAACTGTATTTTTTTTTTGTATTGAGTATAATGTTTAGGAAATTTTAGAATATTTTTAAATGTTTCTTGTCTAATTAATGTAAATTGACGTGTAAAAACACTTTTTAGTGTAATTATTACCAATAAATAAACTGATTACCAATAAATAAATTCGTTTTGTATTTTTTGTAAAAAAATAAATAAATATTGAAAAAAAAAGTATTTAAATTTAATAAAGAAACGTAGAAAAATTGCATAACTAATTTAAAAAAAAATATAACTAATACATTAGGAATATAAAATCATTTAGTAGGTCATGTGCTTCCAATTTTGAACATACAAATAATTAATGATGGTTTCACTGTTCAAAAGGTTATCCTAATTGTTACTTTTTTATTTTTGACATATTATTAAAAAGATGTTTAACATGAATTTGTTTTAGTGCGACTCTGTTTGTGGACTAACCAACGAAACACGAAAAATATTTTGTGCCACCGCAAGTGGACAAATATACAACGATGAACTATGCGATCAAAGCGAGAAACCCGAAACTGTAAGAAAATGCGATGGTGCCAATAATGCATCTTGCAATTTTCTATGGTATGCATCTCAGTGGAGTGAAGTAAGTTACTTATATATGACTTGTTATTAAATAAATTATTGAACAATTTTGATTCTTTGGTACTAAAAATTTTTATCAAAAAAAAGTTAACAGGCACTAAAACTAATTTCTATTTATTGTTTCCCTTCTTATAATTTAAACTTGTTGAGGACAACCTAACGTAGCTTAAAGTGTAGTTTTCTTTTATTTTTTAGACTTATTACCCTTTTAGTAGTATTACTAGACAATCTTTCATGTAATTTAGAAAAAAATATATTAAAATTTTTATAAAAAAATATGTTTTAAGATTTTTAAAGATACATATAACTTTTTAAAAAACGACTGTTTATCTATTTAATGTGTCCCAGGATAGGTGGACAAATGGACCAAAAATTTTTGAATTTCTAAACATCCTTTTGGGAAAACTGTTCGCATGATCCAAAACTAATAAATACAAAATTTTACTCCTATTGGTAATATTCAGGGCAAGTTATAACTAAAAATATGAAAAATGACCAAGAGTTAAGTACCTTTATTGTTTAAATTTGGGCAAAATTTTATGTCAAAATTTAAAGTAAAAGATTTAAAGTATAAAAAAAATTGTCAATTTTTTACTTGGTGCATTAACGATTTAATTTTTTTTTTAAATACTTGGCTTACGAATTAAAAAAAATATTTAAAATTATTAAATGTTGCTTCTTTTTGCTCATTGTTTAAGTTGTAATGCGTAATGTAGAAAATGGACAATTACATTTTTTTACTTTCATGCTTTAACTTTAAATTTTGACATAAAATTTAATTTTACACAAAATGTACTTATACAATTTTGTTCCATTTTTACAAATACAAGTAGTTAGTTCCTGGGCATTTTTTATATTTTAAGTTATAACTCGCCCTGTTTATTACCAATAAGAGTAAAATTTTGTATTTATTAGTTTTGGATCATGCGATCAGTTTTCTCAAAATTTCGCTTTAAAATTCAAAAATGTTTGGTCCATTTGTCCTCTTGTAACATCTATCCTGGCACGCACTGTATGTGCTTCTAAGAAATATTAAAAACTTTCATAAAATTATTTTACTATTTTATTAAAATCGCTTACAACATCAAAAGAGATTTGTTAAAAATAATTAAAGTCTGGGTAATAAAATACCTACTAAACTCTATACAGGGTGTAATTTAATTGAGTGCTGAAAATATAGGGTATGATTCCTTAGCTTATTTTAGAAAGAAAAGTTTAAATGAACATCTTAACTTTTGAGATACAGGGTAATAAAATTTTCAAAAAAACAAAAAATTTCGAAAACACTTATTTTTCTAAAAACTGTTGCACTGAATATAAACCTTATTTAAATAAGTAATAATTATTTTTGTTACATAATTGCTAATTAAAAATTATAAAACCTAATTTTTAAAATAAAAAGATCCTGCAATGCTTCGTTTAAGGTCTAAAAGTATGCATTTAAGTGACTTTTATTTAATAATTAATATATATATATATATATATATATATATATATATATATATATATATATAAAATAATTATTTATTCTCTCAAACTAAACAACCCAACTAACAATTATTGGACGGCGCAACGTCGCCAAACGCAACGCAACGTTGCGTCCTTACGTTGTAATTTTCTACATAGCGACTCTGTTTTGCACCAATTTGGTGGATGATTTTTGAGTCGTCCGGACGTTGCAAATGTAACTACTGCAAGTGGGTCGACGTAAAAACGTTGCTGAAGGCAACTTGTTCGGCTAAAGCCATCTACAGGAAAACTGTATTAATAAAAATTGGTAATTTTTTGTCTACTAAAATATAGTTATGGCAACTTCTAGTAAATTTATAAGTCGCCGTACAATTATACTTCAACTATCATGGCAGAGTAGTAAAAAATTTGTTTATATTAAATATTTTGTCATGAACAGGATTATTAAATCGCCCAGATTTATTCGCATATCTTTCAAATTTTAAAACAAACTGCAGTTTACTGACAAATATATGGCAAAAATGTAAGAAAAACAAGCGCGCCATTAAAATAAGCAGTTTTACATAAGACAATATAGTTTTTTCAATTTTAGAAAATTATTATAAGTATTAAAAAACCAAATAAATTAAGTTTTTAAATAATAGCTATATCTATAATAACCTTTTCTTTCAACAGAATTATTAAAACATCGATAAATTATTAGAATTATGTTTTTTTTTTTGTTCCACATTAAAAAGTCAAAATGGCTGCCTTGATTTTGTTTCTAGTTTCACATTGTTTAATGGCGGCCGGTAGTCGCGATCGCAACCATGTTTTTTACTAAGATTAGACCAATGTTAACGCCATCTATCAGGTAAAGGTTAATCCTTCGATCAAAATGGTCCGTAACCGTTGCTAGGTTGCTACAACCAATCCCCAACGTTGTGAAATGCAACTATGGAAGTAGCTTTCAGACAACGTTAAAGCGTCGTTAGCTTCTCTCCCAAAATCAGTACCATAAAGACCATAGTTTAGAAAACGACGTATAGACGTTAATAGGACGACCGTTTCCGGTGCAACGTTAGTTTTTCAGTCATTACGACGTTAATTTAATTGGTCGGAAGAACAGCTTACTTTTCTACTAACGGCAACGTTAAATTTGGTGTGATTCTTAGTAAAGACGACTAAAGGCGTCTAAAATTGTTAGTTGGGAAGATACGAAAAAAATTAAGGGACATAAAAGCAGTATTTTTATTTGCTTAATCTAAAGAAAGCACAAAAATTTTACACACATTTACACAGCCAGTGGCGTACTGTTTTTTGTTGAAAATATTCCTTCAGTTACCTCTCGAGACGCCACTGGACTTATTAAATGTAATTAATGTAGTGATAAATTACCCCCTTAATGTTTTTGATAATATTGTGAAATTAAAACAAAATTGGGTAAAGAATAATTGGGATATTTAAAAAAATAGTGTTTTTTTTAAATTTTAACAATGTATCTTAAAACTTAAGAGGTTTGTAATATATGTTTATATGAACTTTTCTTTCTAAAATAAGCTAAGGAATCATACCCTGTATTTTTAGCCTTCAATTAAATTAAACCCTGTATAAACCAACATTTTTGGTTGTTGCTTGCCCGGAGTCATAAAGTTTATAATGCCTTTAAATAAATTAAATACAAACCAATAATACAAACAGAATTTTTTAGTGTTCAGCCAAATGTGGAAAGGGTATACAAACCAGAACCTTATTCTGTGGCCTTTCTACCGCCAAAGGTGTAGAAAAAGTGGAAAACGACAAGTGTGATCAAAATAAGACATTTGAAACTTTAAGAAATTGCACAGGTACTGAGGAGTGTGATGGAGAATGGTTCAGTGGGCCGTTGGGTGAAGTAAGTAAAAAAATAATTTTAATTAAAAAATTATTTTTTTTAGAGGAATTCACGTAATTTTAAAAACTTTTTCTAAAAATAAAAATTCCAATGCCTTCTCAAAAAGGGCTAATATAAAATATGTTTTAATGAAAATAACAAACATTTAGGAAACATATCTGTGAATAGAATATGTAGACTGAGTTTAAACAGTGTTTAATATAAAAACCATTTTGTCGTATAAATTTAATGTAGCTAATAGGTAAAAAACAAGTCATTTTAAAGTTATTGTATTTTCTAATTTGAAAAAGAGTTATTAAGCTTATACAGGGTTTTTCTAACTACAGTACGAAACTTAAGGGGGTGCTTTATTATGTCTTTTACTATTTTTTTTTTTTGGTAAACATATGTCCAGACTTGCTTCCATTCTGAGATACAGGGCGTTAAAGTTTTCAAAAAAAGTTGGTGTCTTTTTAAAATCTTTTAACCAATTTAAATAAAATTCGGTACACTTATTTAATGTAATAAAGCACTTGTAAAGCTCTACCTGGATAAAGACAATAGGGCCCAGTGGCGTTTCAGTGGGCAGTACAGCCAATATTATTAAGAAAAAAAGTACGCCACTGACTTTTTATGAAAATTTCTTTGTATCTTTTTTCATTTTCGAGAAAAAAAATTGAAGTTACTCTAAGCCATTCTAAAAATGAACCCTAAACAGGATAAAATAAAATCTTGAATTAAAAAATAAACAATTTCAATCTTAGTAAATAAGGAAAATGACAATTTTCAATAAAATTCACTACTGCTTATTTATTTTAAGGCAAATAATTGTTTAATTTTATTTTTGATTTTTATATTATGTTGTCTTTGTGTACTTTTTAGAAGAAATTAAAGTAGATTTAATACTTTTTTGTTTTAACAAAGTAGATACAAAGAAAATACAAGAGAATAAAAAGTTGAATTTTTAGCTGCTTAATCTGAAAAAAATGTTAAAACTTTATAAAAAGTCAATAGCCTACTTTTTTATACAATAATATTGGCTGTGCTGCTCACTGAGAAGCCACTGAACCCAATAATCCTAATCAAGGTAAAGCTTTACAAGCACCTTAACACACTTATAAGTGCCCCAAATTTCATACAAATCGGTTAAAGGCTTCCTAAGATAAAAGATTTAAAAATACCGCCTTTTTTTGAAAATTTTAACGCCCTGCATCTCAGAATTGATCAGTCATTTTTATTACCATTTTACTATGTTGTTTGGGTCAGTATTTAATTAAGGAAAGTATGTTGATATAGAAAAAAGAATTCGCATTCTAAATTTTAAAATGTCATGTTTTAGTGTTCTAAACCATGTGGAGGTGGAACAAGAAGTCGAAAAGTTGTATGCGTCAAAGGAAATCAGGTGGTTGATGTTTCACACTGTGATGCTGAGAGTATTATATATTCTGCTAAAGATTGCAACCAACAACCCTGTACCAAAGGTAAATAAAAAATGTAAAGTATATTATTTTTACAGGGTGTCTCAATTCTATTTATACATTTATACACGCAATATTTTTGCCCCTGTACACGATACAAAAATAAAATAAAAAAGGTTTCTTTGGATACACTCTTTTTATTGACAGTACCAGTTTATGTTATGTTTATTGTTAAGTTGTTTTTTTTTAAATGAAACACCCTCTATATTTTATCAAACTTTAACTCTGTATTAAATTCTACATCAAAAATGTAAAAACCCACAACACGCCAATTATTGATGGTTTTTGGGATATCAGCAGTATGCTGATTTAAAAGTGAAAAGTAAAGAAAGAAAATCATATTTTGGTTCTAATTATTTTTAAATGATTCTGTCACTGTTAGATTCACAAATTATGTAATAACATGTAATTAATAAACTTCCTTTATAAGAACTACTTAGGGTATGTCAGCAATTTTTTATTTTTGACACATATTAACTTAATTAAACAAAAAAAAGCAATAAGTTAAAAATAAGCTAAATAGCTGATTTACCCATTGGTAGTTCTTACAATGAAAGGTTATTTATTATATTATGTGATTATATTAGTTGTCACTCTGACAGTGACAAAACTATTATAAATAAATAAAACCAAAATATTATTTCCTTTTATCACTTTTAATCGTTCATGCGGTTGTACATACTGTTCTATATCTAAGATATAGAACAGTATGTACGACATTTATGACATAAACGTACGTTGTCCTTATAGTACAGTTTTTATTTTTTGGAGCCAGAAATCGCATTATGCTAAATCTGGTATGGAAGGAGGAGAGACTCTGGCCTATTTTTCTGGGCTTTTCTCCCGTACATCAAGGTCCCTAAAATATCTGTATATTTTATAATTTGATAATTCTTTGAGGGACATAGTTCTACAAGAAAAAATCGATCTTTTCAGATTTTGTTTTCAGAATTAATAATATAGAAAACCCAACTGCTATTTATGTTTTTGTAGGATGAAGAGGTACCCAAAAATCCATAACATGCAAACTAGTAGTCGAAGAGTACCCAGTATCTAAAAACCAGCAATAATTGACGTATAGTGTGTTATACATTTTTGATGTAGAATTTAATATAGAGTTAAAATTTAACAAAATATACAGCATGTTCATTTAAAAAAAAACAAGTTAACAATAAAAATTCTGTTTTTAAAACACCCGGTATATTACCTGGTAATGTCAATAAAAGAAGTGTTTGTTGAAGTTTTTCTCTTGGATTCATATAGAACATGTAAAATAATGTGACAAATTCTTATAATTTTTTTCTAAAAACCCTCTTTACAGAGATGTGTACCCTTAAAGGACGCCGCTGGAAATCAGTTTTTTTTTAAACTTTTATAGTACTTGGTATAATGGAATAATTTTTTAATATAATAAATACAAATAGAGACTCTTTAAAATGGTATTTTTGTAAAACATTTGCCTTTATTGGATCGCCAGGGGCGGACTAACCCTTACACAATAATCTTAATTATTTTAACACCCTGTATTATAAAAAAATAATATAAGTATTTTTGGATAGCTTAAATCCTTGGTAAAAAAAGGTATTCCTGTTAGATGACGATAAATGAAAGCTTTTTGACAAAAACAAGTTTTTGTTGTGAAGGGACATCTAAAAACATTAGGTTATTCTGTTGCAAATGGTACTGAAAAACTTTAAAAAATTATTTTTTATTTTCACGAAAATATAAAAGAATGTTGCAGCATTCGCATAATCTTCGAAAATTAAAGC
The DNA here is from genome assembly GCA_014170235.1 of Listronotus bonariensis. Lineage (NCBI taxonomy): Eukaryota > Metazoa > Arthropoda > Insecta > Coleoptera > Curculionidae > Listronotus > Listronotus bonariensis. The sequence continues at coordinate 234,959 of JACEGR010000439.1, read as the reverse complement.
TAGAGAATACATAAAATAAGAGAGGGCCTATGTTGAACCAACAAACAAAAATTATTAAATACAACCCTATTTTAGCTAGAGGTTTAAACTATTTAATAATAATATTTTTATTTCTTTATTATACAGGCTGTAGAAATTATTAGTACTATTGTGTAAGGATTAGTCCGTCTCTGGCGAACTACGTAGGGTGTTCAGTAAGTTTTGAGATACTTCGTAACTAAATGGTGCAGGAAAATAACATTGATGTTTTTTGTTTGCATATGTCATGACATGTCGTAGTCTTACATAGTTATTAGTAAACTATCAGTTTTGCGCCAGTTCGTGTCCAGCAATTTTAGCGCAATGGCGTCGTGTACGATTATCGAGTGCCGTGCAATTTCGAAATACAACTTTTCACGTGGGTTATCTCAAGAAGAGTGTTTAGAAGAAATGAAGCGTATACTTGCTGATGACTGTCCATCTCGTGCGACCATATTCAGATGGTACAAACCATTTTAGCGGGGCTCGTTTTTGCTTGAAGACGCCTCACGCTCATGTCGACCGTGTGAAGTAGTTACCCCAGAAAACATATCTGCTGTCCAAAAAGCTATAGAAACAAACCGACAAATTACCTATCGACAGTTAGAGGAGACATTGAACATTAGTTTAGCAACATTACACACGATCATACATGAGCACTTGGGTTTTAGAAAAATTTGTACTCTTTGGGTTCCACACCAAGTTAACTCCCGAGCAGCAGACACAAAGAGGAAATCGGTGTAAAAAAATAATGTGCAAATTCCAGGAGGGTAAATCTAAAGACATAGTGTCGATCATCATGGGAGAGGAAACTTATCTTTATTATTACGACGTCCCAACTAAACAACAGAATAAGATATGGGTTCTCGAAGGTGAAGATACTCCGACCGAAGGTCGCAAATCAAGATCTGTAAAAAAATAATGATAGTTGTTTTCTTTGGTTCAAGAGGAATAATTGAACATGTTGTGCTCCGAGAACAGAAGACCGTAAATGCTCTCTGGTACACTACAGTATGCCTTTTAAAACTTATAGAAAAGTTAAGAGTGATTCGCCCAAACTCGCAACTCGCTAGCTGGTACCTTCATCATGACAATGCCCCACCTCATCGAGCTGAGCTTACCAGTCAATTTTTGACAGATGCAGGCTTAAGACTTTTGGAACATTCGCCTTATAGCCCCGACTTGGCGCCGTATGACTTTGGGTTGTTTCCTTTTGTCAAGAGCCAACTGAAAGGACAAAAGTTTAAAAGTGAAGACGCGCTACTGGAGGCCTGGAATAAAATATGCGCTGAAATTTCAAATAAAAGATATTTTCAGTGACTGGTTTGTTAGAATGGAAAAATTTATTCAATGTGGTGAAAATGATTTTGAAATAATCAAATAAATGTACGTATATCTCAAAACTTTTCGAAAATCCTACGTAATAAAGCAAATGTTTTATAAGGATACCATTTTAGTCCTAACTGATATTTATTATATTAAAAAAATATTTTATTATACCAAGTAATCTAAAAGTTATTCAAGAAAAACCGATTTTCAGTAGCGTCCTTTGAGAACACATATCTCTGTAAAGAGATATTTTAGGAAAAATAATATGAACTTGTCGCATTATTTTTATGTATTCTTTAAGAATCCGAGAGATTGCTTACATATTCTTGGACACCCTGTATAGCTAGTCATTAGTTATTTTATTATTTTACGGTAATAATTGTAAAATGTTCTAAACAGATTCCATACTACCAGTAGATAAAGAAAAGGAAGTACCAATTGAAGAAGAATCCGAAAAACCAACTACATCTCAAACTACTGAGGAAAGCAGTATTGTTACCGACAAGGAGACTGATGGTATGTTATAAATAGCATTTTAAAGAATAAAATATAAAAATAATCTATAGCAAGTGCAGTACAGGGTGGCTCGAATTCGACGCTCATCATTGGGATTTCGGAAACCGTAAGAGATACAGGATCGGTTAAATGGAGGCAAAGTTGCGCAATTTGATGCTCAATAAAATGCCGTTTTGCTTTTTAAAAAATTCCGAGTACTTCCGAAGATATTCGAAAAAAACCGGAATTTTCAATTTTGGTTTCTATTGTTTCCTGGCTATATTTGTTAAGATTTAAGATCAATTTAATTAAATTCTTTCATCACTCTTAAAACACTATATATATATCGCCACTTTCATATTTGCCGACGTTTCGTACAGAAAATTCCATCACCAGAATATTACATATTTATTTTATCATAATACGGCCCTGAACTACATTTTTAGGTAAGAAAGTAAAAAAAAGAATAAACTTATTACATATTCGTAATCTTTTTATTGCAACTCATTCATATCTAACAGCGGAAATTACTTTATTAACCGAAAATTACATGAATATTACACAAAGGTAGACAAAAAATCAGCTGACATAAACAATTTGTAATACTATCTTGATGCCCATATTAAAAATAAACATAATTTAATCACTATTATAAGTGTTCAAAGAGATAACCTTCCGCCTCGATGCATTTTTCTTGCTTTGCTTTGTATTTTTAATACAGCTCGATTAATTGTTCTCGCAGGAATGGCAGCACCTTCCCTTATCAAATTTTGTCGTAGTACTCGGTACTCGGTAGTCGTGAGGTGCATTTTTAAATAAACGGTTCTTAAGATATCCCCAAAGGAAATAATCTAGGGGACTAAGATCTGGGCTCCCAGCGGGCCATCTTGCAAAACCATTTATTAGGAAATATATGGTAAAGGAATTGAGCTACTTCCCTTCCATTGTGGGCAGGAGCTCCGTCTTGCTGCCACCATATTTCTTGAAATGCTGCCAAAGGTTGATTATCTAAGGCGTCTAAGACATCATTTCTAATCAAATTTAGATGTCGTTCGGAAGTTAAGGTCCCTTCGTAAACGAAAGGGCCAATAATTTTGTTCCTCCACATACCAATCCATACATTAAATGAAGTTCTCCCTTGAATTCGTACCTGCTGGTTAGTTTCTGTTAATAAAGTAATTTCCGCTGTTAGATATCAATGAGTTGCAATAAAACATTATGAATATGTAATAAGTTTTTTTACCTTTTTACGTAAAAATGTAGTTCAGGGCCGTATTATGATAAAATAAATATGTAATATTCTGGTGATGGAATTATCTATACGAAACGTCAGCAAATATCAAAGTGGCGATATATAGTGTTTTAAGATTGATGAAAGGATTTAATTAAATTGAAAAAATATCAGGTCCGTATTTAAAAAATTAAGTTGATGAAGGTCGCCAGAAGCCGAAACGTCAGATTTAATATTTAATTACACTGCATTATAGAGCAGAAAAAGTGGCCATAAAAACGTGTTTTTCATTTTGAGTTATCTTAACAAATATAGGCAGGAAACAATAAAAACCAACATTGAAATTTCCGGTTTTTTCCTAATATCTTCGGAAGTACTCGGAATTTTTTAAAACGCAAAACGGCATTTTATTGAGCATCAAATTGCGCAACTTTGCCTTCATTTAACCGATCCTGTATCTCTTACGGTTTCCGAAATCCCAATGATTAGCGTCGAATTCGAGCCACCCTGTACATTCTAATATCCTGTTTAACCCATATTAAATGGACTATTTTGCTTTTGATACTCGCGAAATGTGAAATTAGTTTGTAAAAATGTTTACATTACGGTAATAACACTACACAAACAAACCATAGATTCCTTATGCCCAAATATTAAAATTTTACGAAACATGTCTACATCTAAAAGTTTATAATAGGGAAGATACAGGGGTTAAACTGAAAAAAAATCTATTAATCTTTGATACATACGTGATACTGTAATGAAAACTTAGTTTCTAGGGGTTTTTTGACATGAACTATTTAGATTTAATATTAATTTTTATGTGTAAACCAAAGGACGCTACCTACAGTACTATAAATTTCTCTATAACTTCGAAAGTTTTTGTGCTACTTTGTATTTACCATCTAAGTAAACCAGTAAACTCTCATATAGTTTCTACATAAAAGAGGTACACCTTGTAAGAGTCGCTGTGCGCAACCGTCTTAAAGATACCTATTTGTATTTAAGATGTTTAGTGCAATCAAAAGTTTATGGGAGAACCACTGATCTCGATGAATTGCCAATGTTATTACCTGCGCGAAACAAAAGTTACATTTCATAGGCGAAAAAACGGATTTGTGCGCAAGCAATTTGAGGGTGAACGCGCCTGGCGCTAAACAGACTATCCGCATTATCGGACCTGATTTTCTGTTCGGAGTACGGTAGCTAATGAGCGTCACGGTCAGACCGCGGACGGAGGGTACGGGGTGCCGGTATTTGTATTTTGCCACGGCTTTTAAGTGCGCATGTTCGTCCACCCATTCATTTGTTTACTGCGCGAGGTCCGCGAGAAATCCGAGAAATGCTTCTTGCCACTGCGGATCTAAATGTAGGTTATCTATAGGAAGAACACATTAAACCATTTGTATTCATGATAAATATAGCAATTGTAGTTTAAGCTAATACGCTTTAATCTCAAAAACAGTTGCTCAAAGCAATTCTTACAAGTACCTTTTTTTAGTTAAAGCATAGGAGAGTTGACTGGTATACTTGGTACAGCCGTGAAGCGACCGCTTCGGCGCTGGGAAAAGGGGGCGCAAAAATAGGGTGCAAAAAGTACAAAGTACTGGTATGGAATTTTATAGAAGGGTGCAACGTGAAGAAAAGGCGAGACCTTTTTTTTTGCTCTTCACTTTTTGTGGGACATTTTTTGTGAATGATGAGGCGGAAAAAGCGCATATTAACGTGAAGAGGGGGCGTAAAAATAAAATAGAAAATAAGTAGAAAAGGGCGCCTTTTTAAAGGTAAGAACCTTTTTTTTTTGCTCTTCAACTTTTCCAGCCAAAAAACTTTCCCATCTTGTGTTTCTAAATACCAAGGGGTGTGCAAAATTTCCAAGTTCGCTTCACAAGATATAAATTAAAAATATTTTTAAAACTTTTAAACCCTGTATCTTATTAGTTACTTTTAAAAATAGCTATTTTTGGTAATTTTCTAATATTTTGGCATAAGAAATCTGTAGTTTATCTTTTTACAGTGCGTCAATCCAACTTGTCCACATTTTAATTGGCTATAACTTTTTATTTCTTTACTTAGAAAATGATCCAAAAACCAACTTGTACAGTGAATTATCATGTTTTTTTTCTGTTATGAATATTACAGAAAATAATTTGATTAACAGAATATATTGACATAATTTACTTTTTTGAAATGGGACATCCTGTTTATTCTACCACCATTAAAAAGGCCTTTGAACGAATTTTACAAAAATACTACATTAGATATATATTTATCATTAATAGTTTCGAAATATGACCATTTAAATCTGAAAAATATTATATGTAATTTCCATTATATCTACAGTTTAAGCTTAGGTAGGTATAGTGGAAATTACATGTAATATGTTTCAGAATTAAATGCTCATATTTCCGAAACTATTAAAGATATATCAAATGTAGTATTTTTGTAGAGCTCTTTAAAAGACCTTTTTAATGGTGATATAATATACAGGGTGTCCCGTTTAAAAAATGTAAGTTATGTCAATATATTCTGTTAAAAAATTGTTTTGTGTAATTTTTATAACAGAAAAAACTTGATAATTCACTGTACAAGTTGGTTTTTGGAATATTTTTTTAATTAAGAAATAAAAAGTTATGGCCATTTAAAATGTGGACAAGTTAGATTGGACCATTATTTAACCAACACCTTGTATATATTTATAACATACATATGGCCAAATTATTAATTTAAGGAACCCAATCGGATGTTTCCTCATCCGATATATCAGAATTAACAAAGAGTTTTGAAATAACTACCGAATCGGATACGAAGAAGTCTACAGATGAAACATCGGAAGGTGATGATGATGACTACGAAATTGTTTTATCTGATTCATGTGACGATGGTGAATGGGTTGATGTTGCAGGAGTTTTAGAGGTAATTTTTCTATAACTTTCATGTGTTTAGGTGTTTAATAAACGCCCAAATATCTTATACCTAGAGTTTAAAACCAAACTGGACGAAATTCGTTACTTCAGGGTAAAACCATACTCTGAATTCCGTGTTGATATTGGTGATATTGCCAGATTTTTAGTTCGCAAAAATCAATTTAAAGTTTTTAATTTAACAGCAGAAATTAAATTTAACAAAATAAAAAATCTTTGAATTGACCTCCGCAAAACTGAAGATCAGGCAACAACGCCGATTTTAGCACTAAATTAAGAGTGTGTGTTGTTTGACCATGGGGTACCGAATTTTGTCCAGTTTGGTTCAAAATTCTCCAAGATATTTGAGCGTTTGCAGACTTTTGTACACACTGTATGATGATAAAACTTTATAGGCCAATCATTGGTTTGCTACAAAATATTCTTACATGACTAATTTTAAATAGCCGCAAATAAAGAGAATTAAAACGTTGTATATATATTTTAATCCCCTTTATTGTTTTTATTACTTTTATATAGCTTTTTCTGGAAGCTGCAGCGACACGGAAATTTCTTATGCATTTATGCCTTTACTCTGTACCTATATTTATGTAATGTCTTCTAAATGACACAGATAAATAATCTGATCAACAAAAAGAAGAGCAAAGTGCAATACTTTACAGCTTGCGTTAGTTTACTACATAATTTACTTTTTAACAAAGTACTTTGGTAGACAACCCATCTTCACGGTAAAGGGAGTAGCACATAGAACTTATTAATGTTTAGCTTTTACTAGCGTAAAAATTTAATACGTAGTTGCCGGAGTTTTATTATACATTTCCTAATAATATATGTATAAAAAAATAAAGAAAGACATTACAATATTGTGTTATAAAATCACACTGCTGTAGGAGGAAGAGACTGTATCCACTGATGCAACCGAAAGTACGGACTTTTTGGACTACATGTATAGCGATGGTTCTACACTTGTCGAAACAACGTTTACTGGATCAGGTGAAGGTGAATCCAGTTCTGCTAGTGAAAAGACTACAACTTCTTCTTCCAGTTCTGACTTTACAGAGGAAGAAGGCTCTGGAGACATTACTTCTGTTGTTACTGATGTTTCGCATATTAGGTAAATATTAAATTCCTCTTACTTTGTATTTAATTTATACTGAATGAGTAATAATAATAATCTTTATATATAATATTTTGTCCTTGCTTTGGGTTTAGTTAAAAAAATTATAAAAATATTAAATTAATTACCATTTTACAAACTAAACAACTGTTACTATTCAAATCCGATTCAGATTCAGTTTTATTTATTGATAAATAATTTCTATCATTTTTGATTACAAAAATGAGTAACCACTAAATAAATATATTGAAGTTTTTTTACTTTGTTGCCTATAAGAGATTTAACTGAAAAAAAAGAAAAGATAAACACTATTACATATGATTTACAGATAGAACTATGCAAAAATATCCGCTTTGATTTGCAACTAAGTTAATCTTTACACAATAGTTAAAGGTATGACACCCACCTTATTAAGGCTCTATGATTTTTATTTATTAGATTAATAGCTCTTACGCTAAAGGCAGTTTCGGTTAAAGGAATTGATTTTTGAAAAAAAATCATTTTTTTAACAACAAAACCAAGAAAATTATTATTTATATTTTTATTTAATAGACTTTACAATAAACTTTGGGATATTAAATGGTTAAAAAGTATTATGACACTCTTGGTGTATCTACATATTTTAAATCAAATGTTTCTCCTTTAGCTCATCAGAAGGAGTGTCTGGATCAACCGTTTCTACCTTAGCAGAATCAGATATCACCACTGGAGAATTTAGTTCAACTGATGGATCTACTGAAATATCAACTGAATCCAGTATTTCTATATCGTCGGGAACTGAATCAATCGGAACCTCAGAATCATCTATATCTTCTGAAATATCTTTATCGTCCATCACACTGGAAACATCAGGAACTACTGAAATATTAGAAACATCAAAAACATCAGAAATATCCGAATCATCCGAATCATCCGAAACATCTGAATCATCGGATACAACCGAATCAACTACATCTTCTCAAGAGTATGATACATCCGAAACAACAATTCAAACTGATGGAACCAATACAGGTAAGTTTTTACCCACATTTAATTTTTGTGATCAAATTTTAAAAACAAAAAATGCAGCTATTTTATGTGTATCAATATGGTATGTTTTTTGGCCTTATACCATGTGCACTACCTATTAATAAATCCTATACAGAGTACCCCAACTCTTTTTATACACAAAATATCTTTGCCCCTGTACAAGATACAAAAATAAACTTAAAATTAAAAATGGTTATGTGAATACACCCTTTTTATTGACAGTACCTACTAGTTAATATACAAGGTGTCTCAAAAACATAATTGTCATTGTCAAGACTTATTTTGTATATTTTAACACATTTTGACTCTGTAAAATTCTACATCAAAAATGTATATCACACTCTACGTCACTTACTGCTGATTTTTTAGATATCCGCCTTTTGCTAGTATACTCTTTAACGATTAAAAGTGAAGAATTAAAATAATATTTTGGTTTAATTTTTATTTTAATAATTCTGTCATTGTCAGAATGACAAATAATATTATAACATATAACAAATTACCTTTCATTGTAAGAACTACCAATAGCTATGTCAGCAATTTAGTTTATTTTACACGCATATTTGCCTAATTTCACTAAAAATACAGCAATACATCAATTAGGGCTTACTTTTAGCTTAAGTAAGTAAATCTGTATCTAAAATAAACTAAATAGCTGACTTACCTGTTGGTAGTTCCTAAAATGGAAGGTAACTAACTAGATGTTACTATAATATTGGTCACTCTGACAGCACAAATTATCAGAATACCGATAATTTGTGCTGACAGTGACAAAACTATTGAAAAATAATTATATTATTTTCTTTCTTTACTTTAATCGTTAATAAGTAAATCAGCATATTGCTGCTGATATCTTAAACATCAGCAATAATTGAGGTAGAGCGTATTACGCATTTTTAATGAAGAACCTAATACACAGTCAAGATTTGTTAAAATATATGTTCCATTAAAAAAAACTTACTTAAAAATAAAAATTATATATTTGAGACACCCTGTATATTAACTGGTACTGTCAATAAAAAGACTGTATCCAAATAAACATTTCATATTTTAAGTTTATTTTTGTATCTTGTACAGGGGCGAAGTTATTTCGTGTATACATAGAGTTGGGACACCCTGTATAAAGCAAATTATATTTTGAAATTAATATTGCATATTATACTACCTACTACTAATTACCATATAGCGTTACAAGAGCTAAATTCATTTATGCAAATTAAATGTCATAAATAAAGCCACCTCCAAATTATGTTTGGAGAATGACTTTACCTTTACAAAAAACTTTTTTATCGAAAAACCAAAATTAATTAACTAAACAACGCAAATTTAATCATCGAATCGACTGTATCCAAAAACCACTATATGGATAGTAATTATTTCTTTTTTTTAATAAACGTCAGTTCTAAAATTTAAAAAAATACAGAAATGTAGTATTTCATAAAAACACACAGAAGAAATTTTTGAGGTTTCAGTACCAGAAAAATCATTCCAATGAAAATTAACCGTAAAAGCGACAACTTTTAACAAGACTAACAACTGCTGAAAGCACAACTAATAAAAATAAAATTTTGTAATAAATTGCATTTTGTTTGAATTTTTATGAAAATGGTCAAAAAATAACTAGTTCTACTCTACCGGGTGTTTCTCAAAAACGATTCCGCCCACTATAATTTGTATTTTTTAAGGTAAAGAAAATATGTTTTTGTCGGTATTTGACATAATCATGCATTGTCTGATAATCACTTCTTTGTATCTCTTTCGGTTTGACTTAAAGTGACTAAACTTTGGTTACTTCAAATTAAAAAAAACCCGAACAAACATTTTATTACATTTGATTAAAAAGTTAGCAAACAGTAATAAACAGTAATTTAATAGATGGCTAAAAGTACAGGGTATGATTCCTTAGCTTATTGTAAAAAAAAATTAATATAAATATATGTTCTGAACCTCTTAACTTTTAAGATACAGAGTATTAAAATTTAAAAAAAAACATTTTTTAAATATTCCAACTATTCTTTACCCAATTTTGTTTTAATTTGGCAATATCATTAATAACATAAAGGGGGCAATTTATCACTAACTTAATTACATTTAATAAGTCCAGTGGCGTCTTGAGGGGCAACTAAATGAATATTTCCAACAAAAAACGGTACTCCAATGACTGTGTTAATGTGGTAAAATTGTGCTTTCTTTAGATTAAGCAAAAAAAATACTTTTATGTCTCTTAATTTTTTTTGTATATTGTTTAGTTTAAGAGAAAAAAATAAAATTCACTTAATTGCATATTTTTAGACCATAAAAGAAGCATTGCGGGATCTTTTTCTTTTAAAAATTAGGTTTTATAATTCTAAATTAGCAATTATGTAACAAAAATAATAAATACTTATTTAAATAGGGTTTATATCCAGTAAAACAGTTTCTACTAAAATACGTTTTTTTCGAATTTTGTTGGTTTTTGAAAGTTTTAACCCCCTGTATCTCAAAAGTTAAGACGTTTAGGACATATTGTGACGTTTATATTTGAAATATACATATAAATAGGGTCACTTTACGTCACTGGGGCAAATGTACCATATGGAACTATCTTCTTGGGACAATGAGACCGGTGGACCAGCAAAACTAACTTCGCATTTTTTAAAACCAACTTAACTTATTGAACTAACTTAATTTGGTATGGGCATACCCCCCTCGGGGTAGCCCGTACAGGGGCTGAACTAAAACTTTAACTTAATACTTGACTTTACTAACTACTTCTTATCTGATCTAATAATCCCTTTTAATTTCTTTCTCTCTTCTTTAAATATCAAATTTTTTAGTGTTTGTTTTGCATTTCTACGCTACCCAGTTTGTTTAATGTTTTTATTTTATTATTATAAAAGTAACCTAGAAAATTGTTTAATTTAGACTTTTACGACCTTGACACCTCACGTATATTTTTATGTAGCAAATTTCCCAATGTTAAATAAATTTATTAAAATGTATACTTATTTTAAAATTCCCAAAAATGTATATTTTTAAATTCCCAAAATGTATACTTTTTTATACTAGGTGTATTACGGTGTACTAAGTGTGTTAAGATAAACTTTTCTTCCTAAAATAAGCTAAGGAATCATACCCTGTATTTTTAGCCATTAATTAAATTATACCCTGTATATTTTCTTCAATATAAGGTGCCCAATGTATAGTTCTTTCAAATTTTAAATCGCATCTTTAGTATATCTGTTATCTTGTTCGGATACGATATATTATTCTGAATATATGACGTCAAATATGTAATTTTTGATAATTCTGATGTAAAATATTTAAGGTTCAAAATAACAATGTAAACATCTTTTTTTCAAGCTATAAAAAATGTATTAAATATATTTTTGTAACAGTAAGTGCCTTTTCACGCTAGCGGAAGCCGGGAATCCGCGCAGCGAACCGACGCTATCAAAGCGTATGGAGTCTTATGAGACCTTTACACGCACAGCCAACTTTTCGCGTTCTCAACGTGTGAAAGGTCTTATAAGACCCCATAAACTTCCAAAGCATCGGACGTCGCCCGGATTCCCGTCTTTCGCTAATGCGAAAAGGCAGTAATAGTCTTACCCTTAATACCGACTCTGTGGTATAAAAGTATTAGGAACAAAATGTTATTTTCGAATATTCTAACAAGCAAGCGTCGTTCCATTTGGAGAAATTTACTTATGTCAGTAAATAAACAGTGTAGGCCAAATTAAACTTGCACAATTTTTACCTGATAATAACTTTTTCCAAAAGGATGCATAAAACTTGCAAAAAATATTTTACATTTATTTTTAATTATTTTACTGTTAAGTTTGGTCAGCATCCAACTCAGTTACCATGGTAACCTTACATTTTTGATTTTCTAGGGACACTAAAAAAAGTTTTTATTTTTTAAATCGAGAGAAATGTATGCTTTAGGAGGAGCAATATTTATCAAAAATAATCATAATTCCTAAATCCTCAAATTGTTGACAAATTCGCTTTTACTGAATCATTTCCAGTACCGAATCAAGATCTATTTTCTACTGAAGCAAAGTCTAAAAGTTGAGCCCTTCCCCCTGTATATTTTGCTTTGAAGTACTACCCTACAATTCTTCAATTTGCGCCCCTCCCTATCTGGTGCTGAAGCTGTCGTTTCACGGCTTCGGGCTTGATCCAGCACTGATCATTTCCCATAGTTAGTCTACAAGAAAAGTGTATTAACTTCAATCATCAATTATTCATTTCAAATCATCATAGTTCTCGTGCGGACAACATTAGTAAGAAAGGTCCAAGAGAGGGATGGAACTAGTTTGGGCAAAAAGCGCCAGACTTTAAAGCTTTAGGATCATTTTAAAATTAACCTACCTGGAAAATTTTAACTTCACTCTTTTTGACGCTCTAGAGGTACACACTTATAAGCTGAGCAAGGTAAAACCATTGTCCAAGAATATTTCTTTTTATATTTTTACATAAAACTAGAATAAATTATGTTTATGTGTTTTGAGCAGGTCTGGCCTGCCGCACTTCTCTTAATAAACTTCCTCCTATGGTCTTTCCTTCTTCAACTAAACTCTGTACTTGGCTCTCTAGTTATCTATCTGATCATGTCGTATATCAGTTATTGTGGACGGCCATTCTTCAAGTTACCGTAAATGCTGGAGTTCTCAGGTTCAGTTCGGCACCAACATTGTTTCTTCACATCAACGAATCTTCTTCTCGTCTGACAACTAATTCCATTCATAGTTTCGCCGACGATAAACTCTCACTCTAGTTTTCAGGTTCCTAAACCCATTACTAAAAACCTGACTTGGAAAACAACAAACGCAGAGCGATGCAGATATCTCTTTCGCAGGATCTTAATTTAATATTGATTGGGGCGCCAGTACCCCGTCCATTTAATGCATCCAAAACACAATCATGTTCCTTGTCGCGAAAAGAGTCATCAAATGCTCATCCTCTACTTAAGAGCGGCAAGTTTTACAGACAAAGACACCTTTAATCTTTGTGGGCGTCACATTTGAATGTAACTTTAATCGGCATAAGGCATTGTATCTATAGCCACGTCAGCTTCAAAAAAGCTTGGATCTTCCGAGCCAAAAAAAGTATTTTCCCCTCTTCTAATTTATACACTTTGTATGTGTCCTGCAACTGACCTCCTTGAATATTGTTCTTACATCTGGGGCATGGCGTCCCCCAATAACCCCAAGCATTCTTGATTCTTATTCAAAGAAGAGCTATCTCAGTAATGATCCTTCACTTTTACAAAAGGCTTTCCTTGCACACGTCGGGCTGTGGGATTTATCGCTTTTTTATAGATATCTATATGGCTTGCTCAAGAATTGTCCAGTATAGCTCCTCCACTTACTTGCTCTTCCAACAGAGAAAACTCGTGGTTCCGCGCGTATCGCCCATCCCTTTGGCGTCCAACTGGACAGGCCCCGAATTCCCACCCTTGTTCGTTCTTGTATCCCTAGAGTTTCTAGGTTGTGAACCTGCGCCTTCGGGGCGGAGGTCTTTCCTTCCTCCCAAATCTTCAAGTATTTAAGTCCTGTGTCAACAAACTCCCCTTACCTCGCTAAGACACCCACGGTACGTTAGCATTATAGGGCTGTAGGGGCCTCGTGGTTTGTCCAGAGATAAAAAAATGTTGTCTATTAAAATAAAAACCAACGAAATGGTCACAAATAAAATAAAAATAAGTTTGAGAAAAACAAGAAGAAACACCCATAAACACCATGCATGCCGCCATGAATCATGAATTGCTGTCGATTTTGCCCAAACTTTCAGTCGCGTACTACTATGGAATCGTCGATCTGCGAGCTGGCCGGACCATCCGTGTTGAGATGTCAACATTTAATTCAAAATTGGTACTACTAGCCTTTAAAATAAATAAATAATAGTTTAAAAAACTAAAAACACGCTTTATATGCAACCGAACTAAAAATTAGAAAATAATTTTTCATTCAAAAATATTGTCAACAGAGAGTGCTTAATATATTAAATGTTATAATTATTGAGTATTTCTGAGTTCAATATCTATGAGAAAAGAAAAAATAGCAAATGCACCCACGTTTACCTATATGACAATATTTTTTTTTAATGAAAAATTATTTTGTACTTTAGTCTGGTTGCATATAAAAGCGTGTTTTTTTTTAAACTATTATTTATTTTTCATAGTTTTTGATACACATATATGTATGTATGTAAAAATGTTCAGTTTGATGTTCACCAAAAATTCTTCGCCATTTTGTCAAGAGAAAGCAAAGCTCCTGAGAAAGTTTGGGATGTTGCCAAAAGATGGCAAACACAGGTGTTGTTTTTATAATATAAAGAATTTTTTTTATCCTGGCGATCCTAACCAGGATAACGGGATACTGTTTGCAGCATTATTGCATTGTCAGCGGGTCCTTAATACGTGTGCAAAGTTTCAAAGAAATCGAATAGCTGGAAGTTGGTAAAATTAGGCTCAAAGATTCCGTTACATAGATAGATAGATAGTTACAACCCAAGTTAATAAAAGCGTGTTAAAAAGATAGGCGCAACAGATAAAAACTAATTATTAGTTAAAAAGTGTGCAAGTTTAATTTGGCCCACCCTGTAATTTAGTAAATCAGGACCTAGCCGTGAAAGATGCAAACAATTAGTATTGAAAATTATTAATAAATTATTAATAATTACAGCTACTGTAATAATGGAAGATATTCCTCCACATGAATGCCAGGCTATATTCGACGAATGTGATATCCTTAAATGTGATTACGGCATCGAACCTTATGTTGATGAGAATAAATGCAATGCGTGTCGATGTATCGATCCTTGCAAGATTATAGAATGTACAGAAGAACAATATTGCGATATTTATATGAATACAAACAAGACTTTTCCCCGAGATACTGACTACATTGCTATATGCAGAGAAAGTTAGTAAAGTTCTTACGTTAATAACTTTACAGATCTAGTCTTTACTCATTACATTTCAATATAACATTAAAAAAGTAAATTCATACATTATAATAACTTTTTAGGCTAAAATCGTGTGGTCGTAATTAGAGATGCAACACCGTTTTTAAAAACATCGATGTTGACATGACAAATATCAACGATACAAAGATCGATAATATGAAGCATACATCGATGCTTTGTCAATGTTTTAAGACTTAACAGAGGAATATTGCACAGTGAAATAAGGCCAGGCACTAATAATATTAACCTTATTTTCACATCTGAGCTTGCGCAGGTGCATGGTGAGACAATGGGTCCCTTAATAAGGATTGTGCCTGGTTTTATTTATGTCGGTTTTAGGTCGTGCCTTATTTTGGTCTTATTTTAACTTCGGAACTGTTCGTGTATCCGAACGGCAGTCGACCATAAAATCAAAAAGTTTTTAGAATTAAAAATTTTTAACCTTGCTTTTTAAATGGATTGTTGTATAAATTGACAAATGCAAAATTGTTGTTTTATCTTCTAACTGAAAACATCAATTGGCAAAAAACTTGTTTAAAAAAGACACTACACTACTTCCCAAAGTCCCATTTATGTCCATGATTGTTGCCCCTACAAAAAAGTTAAAACAATGTTAGTTGCAACGCTCTACATGAGTCTTAAATCAAAGAGGCGAGGCGCCTCGAACCAGCCTCGAACAACATTTTATTGCACGTAGAGCAACAGTCAATAATACAATACCAATCACCCAAGAAAACGGCGGTCTTCTAAGTGGATAATAAAAAAACAAATAATATAACTTAAATCGCAGGCTAACTACTCAGGACTGATAATCCTTATGATCAGATTTCAAATTCTCGAGCGTACTTTAAGTATATATCGCGGGCGACCTGGCCATACCTCCTAAGTATTTTCGATCATTTTTTGCAGAAGAAAAAAATCGTTTAATCTGCAAATGGTTTAATTATTGTACTATTTTTACGTTAAAATTTAAGGTATGTGAGCTATAACATCTATAGGCAAACGAATATTTAGTGTTGGGTGTTTTTGTATGGCACAATTTTAAACATGTAAAAGGGTAACCTATTTTTACAAAATTATTTCTAGATCACCCGCTATATAAAATTGTACTTTTCACTTTTAAATTTATTGTTACATTTTTTTTTAGAAACTTCTTCCACTGAATTTACTGTGACTGACAGCACATCTACCACTGATAGTGATACCCAGTCTTCCACTGAAAGCAGTTCAACTGATACCAGTGAAACCACAGAAACTATTACCACAGAAATTACAGAGACAACAAATACCGCAGAAAGTTCGGAGACTACAGAATCTTCAATGACAAGCGAAACTTCAGAAACCAGTGAAAGTACAGAATCTTCAGAGACCACCGAAAGTACATTTAGTACAGAAATCACAGGAAGTACTACTGAAGTTTCTGGTAGTTCTTCTGAATTTAGCACTTCTTCAGGTTCTACTAAAGAAGGTGACGTTATTAAGGAGGAACCAGGCGCAGACATTCCTACACCACCATCTAGAGGTGTTGTGGATGATTCTGAAGAAACTACAACCGAATCTGCACTAACTTCCGAAGGAACAACTGAAGTTTCTGGTAAATAAAAGATCAATGTTTATTTTTTCACGTTAACACGGTAACAGCGAAAACTACTAACTAATCTTACTTTAGGTTAAAAAATAACTAGTAACGTTTTTATACCTTATTTTTTTAACAGCTTTTAAGTGGTTTGTACAAAGTGTTTTTTTTGAGATTATAGGTAAGAGATTAAAGGTAAGAGAAACAAAAAAAAACTAAGATACGTGTTCCGTTCTCTTTTTAGTGTTTAATTTAATGACATAATCAGATTCAGGTTAACTCGATTGGTTTAGAAGATACAGGGTGATTTTCAACATTTGTCGATTTTTATTATGTCATGTATTTAGTTTAAGACAACTTAAAGAAAATTATTTCAGTTTTATTAAACGTGTACCAAACTATTTTGAACTTATTGGGCTATCTTCATGGTTATTTTACAATTTTGATAATATCCATCAGTAATTTTTCTAGTAGAACTAACATGTTTTTGCGCTTAAAAATAAGATCCGTGAAAAGCCTTTTTTCCGTATTTACACTGACTCCCAAAAAGTGGTGAGGCTAAAATATTCATTAACTTTAAAACTTAATAACTTTTAAACCTACTTTTGGATTTCAATATTTCAGCATATTTCCACATTAATTTTTTGATAGACTCATGATCCAAATTTCACTACCGCATAGTGTACAAGGGTAAGTTAATGTGGTTTTTTGCGAATGTTTGAAACATCCCGTAAAACGACCTTCCTGTATTATCAACATTCTGGATAGTAGAGTGGTGTTTTTACTTGCATTCCGTTTAAAATTTTCATTTATGTCACGATACATTACTCTTGTGCAAGTTGCTTAAGTTGTATCATTAATAAATGATTGAAAAAGTGTAGCACAAGTCGCACGCATAGTGGGGGTTGCAAAAACCACGGCCGGAAGACGAAAAACAGGTTTTTAGAGACTGCTCAGTTAAGGAAGATAGGATCTACTCGTTTAAGGATCACATCCAACTTAGATTATTATCTCTGCAGATGAAGAAACCTATTGGTTTCTTTATCTGCAGACATAAAGAAGACCTTGTCAGAATGCTGTTGTAACAAATACGCGTTTACGTGAGGTACGTAATATCAATGTGTGTTGCGAAACAGTGCATCGCCGCGCCGGCTTGAAAACGGGGACTAATTCCACCAAATGACCCCAGAATTTTATAAGAGCACCCCGTGAAAAAATTCATTGATATAAACAACAGTGGTCCACGTTTATCCGATGGTCGGCAACGAATCTGGAGGCAAAACGGTATGAGGAGGGTTTTTCGTGGAAAAAAGTTTTGGAGGGGTTCTGTAACGGTGTGGGCTGGGATTTTATCAGAAGCTCGCATAGAACTGTGTATTTTGCTTAAGGTTTCGCTCACCGCCAATTGTTACATTGGCATACTGGCTTTACCCTGACCAGCTACGAGTCCAGACCTAAATCCAGTAGAGCATTTATGGGATCTACTTCGCAAACAAATACGCAGTCGCGTGTGTGTAGGCAAAGTTCTTGTTTATAAATGAGAGAAAATTACCCAAAATTCAATCACACGACTAATAGGAAGTATGCCAAAGCGTTTACTAAGGGTAATAAGGGTCAGAGGGGGAATACTCGTTATTACCTTATGTTTTGTTTGATTTTAAAATTATAGTTCTATTAAAATTGTCTTTGGTTCACTTTATTGCCTTTTTTAACCGACAAATCATCACTCTACTTAGTTAACTGTATTGATCCCAAAGATAAAAATAAGGCTACAATTCAAAAAAAAATCGCCAAGAATCAGGCTACCGAATTACTTATGCAGAATGTTGATAATACAGGGAGGTCATTCTACAGGATGTTTCGAACATTCGAAAAAAAACATATGTCTTGACTAGCCCCTGTACACTGTCCGGTAGTGAAAATGAGATCATGATTCTATCAAAAAATTAATGTGGAAATATGGTGGTACAAAAAAACAAAAATTTATTAAAATCTAAGAATAGGTTCAAAAGTAATTAAGTTTTAAAGGTAATAAATATTTTTGCCTCGCCACTTTTTTGGGTGTCAACGTATAACAATACAAAAAGTAAACTTTTAAAACAACAATTTAAAAAGTACTATGGTAAACTTGTTGCTCTACATTAATAATTAGTGTCCTTTTTAGCTGAAAGTATTTCAACAGATGTAAGTGGATCAACTGAATCTAGTGCTACAGATATAACCACAGAGTTTACGGCAAGTGAACCTACTGATATATCAACTACCGAGGTATCAGGTTACACAACAGAAGTCTCAGGTAGTACGGAAGCACAAACAGGCTCTACGGAAGTTTCAGGTAGTACCGAAACATCAGGTACAACTGAAATATCAAGTTCCTCAGAACTGGTGACAGAATTTAGCGGATCAACAGAGACACTGGAAACAGGAACTACTGAATCTACAACTGAATTTAGTGGAAGTACTGATATATTCTCGTCAACGACTGAAACCAGCGAAGAAACAAGTAAGTTGTATTATATTGTAGTGAATGGAGTCGTTTGGCTAACCCTTCGCCTAATTCGATCAAGAATGATATTTGTACAGGGTTGGTCCGTATATTTAGACAGCGCCTATATCGTTTATTATACTTAAATACAAATTTTCTAGCACATTATCCAAACCGTCAAAAAAATATATTTATGCAGATACAGAGAAAATTTCCATTTTTTCAAAATTGAAAACCTTGTATATTTTGTCACCACTAAAAAGGTCTTTTTGAAAGCTTTACAAAAATACCACATTTGAAATCATTATATTTAATAGTTTCGGAAATATGGCCATTTAAATATGGGTATAATTTCTATTACATCTACCGACTCACCTTATTGACTTAGGTAGATATTAAATGTGGTATTTTTGTAAAGCTTTTTAAAAGACCATTTTAATGGTGACATAATTTTAAAAATTAAAATTATCTTCACACATTTTTGGCCCACTCTGTATCTGCATAAATATATTTTTTGACGGTTTGGATAATTTTTTTAAATTGTGTATCTAATGTTTCTTTTTACCTTGTATAATAAACGAGATAGGCGCTGTCTAAATATACGGACCAACCCTGTACAATAGTCAATTCTCTCGATTTCCAAGGTTTTCGCGTAACTATACCTGTTTTTTAGCATTTCAGAAAAACTATTCTTCCTAAAATTGTTTGCTTTATCTGAAATGGTTTTGGAAAAGCTATATTAAAAATTGCCGTAACATATACAGGGTAGTAGTTTAAAATCGCAAAATAATTGCGCTAAAAAAAAGAAAAATAGTCATTTATGTAAGAAGTGCATAAAGTGATACTTTTTTACGAATGGAAAGTTTGACAGCACGAGCCGTTAGACAAGTGCTGCAATCTCATGAGTAAAAAACACACTTTATGCATGTGTTACATACTATATTTTTTCCACGACCGTATAAAAATTTTCCAAAATACCATTTTATACATGTTTTATTTATCTAAACTTATTAATTTTAATTTTTGCAGCACAGCCATTATATTGCAACAAAAACTCATAGCCTCCTTATTTTTAAGAGGCAATTATCCTCTTCATAACTATGCATTTATTATTTAATTTTATAAAATTGTATGTACTTACTTTTTGTAGAAATAGTACTAAAACAGTATAAATTCCTTATTAATTTCTTGGTCATCTAAATTCATTATTACTTTTAATTATCAATCATTTCTAATTACTTTATTTGCAAACTGTCAAATTTTAAAACTAGTGACACATGAACTAAAAGAAATAATGAGGAAGTCAAAGGTAACTTGACCCTTTGGTTCAGCTGATGTCGGCTTTACTGTTACATTGCATAAATTGATATTTAATTTTATTGTAGTAGGCTTTGAAACAAAACACTAACTCAAAGTGTGAAAAACTGCTTTGAAATGTTAAAAAAAGTTACTTGTTTTAACACTTTATGTAGTGTACTAGAATGGAGTACTTTACCTATATGTTAACGATTTAAAAAACAGCTCTTTTATAATTATTTCTTTAGATTGGTAGCTAATAATATTTAACTAATTTTAAAATAACCAATAATATTAAATATCGATCATACACGAAAATTCCCACATTGTAAATTATTTCTTCAGATTTGTCATTATTGTGTAATTGTATTTTTTTTAATTTTTAGCCTGGCCCACTACTCACATTACCGAGATATTTAAAAAGAAACAAAAAATGTGCAAACGGAAAAAGATTCTACAATGTCAAAAAGTAAATATGGCTGCTGTTGGGATAATATTCATGAAGCTAAGGGACCGTTTGATAAAGGATGTCCAACACCCAAAACATGTAAAGAATCCACATACGGTTGTTGTCCTGATGGTGTGTCTGCTGCTCTTGGTAAGTGTCTTAAGGTAGTTCTACCAATGATCTGAAAAATAAATATGGATAATTGCAGCGAAAATCATAATAACCCCTACCTGGACACTGCGCAGTCCCCTTGTGGGCAGGCGCAGTAAAAATTTTCTGACTAGCGAAAAACAAACAACAGGACCGTTGGTTTAACATTTTGTATATGATTCATTTATAAAGAAAATATACCAAGTAATTTTGTTTCTAGGTATACATATTTAAATATTTTATTTTAAGTCTGTATTCGTATTTCATTGCAGTCCCTAAAAAGTAAACCGGTTTTATATTGGGACTATTTTTTGTTGTATAATTTTTTATTTTTCGGTCGTATCGCTGATTTTATTGAAATTTAGAAAACGGGAGTGCTTAGAAGCACTGATCTCAATTTAAATTCCATTTTTTGCTAAAACACCTTATTTTTGATTCATGAGGACCCACTTTGACTCAACCTCAAACCTGCACGAAATTTTTTTCCGCATTATTATCTTCCTTCTTAACACTACCTTGACACAACAAAACTGAATGGTTGGTTTTATCATAAAAGCAATTAGTTTTGGTGTAACTTGTTTAAGGAATAAATCTCAATTTATAAACTGATATTTCGCTCCCGTTGCCGTAGCAGTTGTCGTTCAGTTAAATTTGGCGTGTAATGCCATTGAAATTGTTTATTTTTGGGGTTAGGGCTAAACTGACCTCATATTTGTAATTAAAACCACAAAAAAACGCGAAATACAAATATTAAAATTGGTAATGGACCCATGGCTTAGTATTATATTTCTATAACTTTTAAAGATGTCAAAATCTAACGCATGCTTATGGCTACGTGTTATAACTTGAAAGTATGTCAAATTATTTTGATTAAACTGCCATATTTTATTTTGTGTGATTATCAATGCATCAGTCAAATGCTAATACAGGGTGTCCGACTATATTTTAACCCATTTTGACCGCGAATAATTTTAGAACAAATAAAATTATCAAAATGCGGTGTTCGCAGAAAGCCTTAGATTTTTTTAATGTTTCTTTTTATAACCTTGCCATTTGGTTGTGACATTTATTTCTTACGAAAACGGTCAATTTTCGTATATAGAGCAAGTTTGTTATTTTAAATGAAACGCCATGTATATTTTTCTATAATCCTTAAATACAATTTTTCCCGTTTAAAAAAATTTACCCTAACCATGACTATTTCAAAAAATAATGGATTTATTGATCTCTAAAAATTGACTGCATGGCAACAAAGAGTATTATTTAAAACAGAAAATTTGCTACTTACTCATTATTTAGTTTTGGTTATGCTAAACTTAAATTAAACAAAAGTTAAAAAAACACCAAGAATTACTGACAATGCACAAATGAAACACCAAATACCAAATAACTATACCTGATAACGGTCGACCGTAGATGGGAGATTGGATTTGGGCGGCCGACGGCGTCAATTTTACCTGGATTTTACGATGGGGAAATCCCAAATCATAAATTAAATTAGGATGAGTGTGGTCCTGTCACTGTATAGGTAAACGTTTTCAGTGTTGCAACCACTATATTTATTAAAATACTGCAAATTTTGTCAATGTTGCCAACACTATATTGGGTTTTAAATGAAAAATGCTAACTTTTATAAGAACTGCGCATGTGCAAAGGTGTACAGCAATTCTCCCAGTGTGGGGTAAAAATTTCGTGCGCAGGTCTATTGAAAATGTATGGGGATCATTTTCTATTAGCAATCCTTTTAATTTTTAGATCATTGAGTTCTACCGATACCACAAGAGTCAAATGAGTGCTTAAGGTAATTTGACTACCGCGGTATTTATATTTGGCAACGCTGCGTAAAATCAATAAAAATCATACGCAAAAATATACTGCAGCAAGCAATCTTTAAACAATTTATAGGTTTTAAATTTTAATGTTTCTTTACTAATAAAATCTCTAAGTCACCCTTATCATATCACCAAAAAATATATTTAATTAAAAAGCAAAACAGTCACTGAAAAAAATTATAACAAATTTGTAAAACAAGGTCAAGTAGCACATAAATTAAAGGATAAACATGGAAAGTTTCTGTCAACTAACGTAAATATTGATACATCGGATTATTGTCGTCAAATTTTTTATTTAAAAACACTCGGAAAAAAACATGTTTTCTAATTATTGCGGATATTTATTATCACTTATTGGATCTTGTAACCGAAAAACGTATTGAAGTGGCATCAATTTTTTTGTCACACATACCGTATTTGATAAACTTTTTCGGGCGCAGCATAACCTTTTGGCGGCGTTGCCACATGTCAGTCACATACCATATTTTTCTTAATTATTTATTAATTACTCCTATTACAAGCTCTAAAGGTAGGATTTTAATTAGTCCAAATGGTTAGAATTGTTTTTACTTCCGTTGATATAACTTTCATTGAAATCTGAACATCAGTTTTTGTAAAGTAAAATAAAATCTGCGATTTCCCATAAGGATCAATGTTAAAAGAAAATATTTTATAATATTTTTATTTTTTTTAAATCTCTGTAAACCTTTGAAATTTTAACTGGTTAATATTCTTATTATAAAGTACTAGTATGCTAAGTTTAATAATTTTGTGAAAATTAATTCTTTCACCGGTAGTACTACCATAAGTATTACGTTCACTGTGAACTATTACTGTGATAAACAGTAAGTAATAAAATAATGGGATAAAAAAATTATAAAATGAAGAATTTTGCAATTTAAATCCAAGAATATATCTGCAAATTGCTTTAAAACAATTTGAATATTTATTTGGTAATTGTCTCAAAAAGAGAGCAACTCCGAATTTGACCAAACTTATTATACGGGTTTTTTAGTCAGAAACATTTGGTTTTTGAGATATCCATCATCAAATTTAAAATTTAAACAAATTACTTTACACACAATAAATTTTCATTATATTACCCATTCTTTTTGCACAAAATTCTTGATATAACACTAAATTGGTACATAATATTTTATAAACACCATTTAATTTTCCGCTTTTTATTTATTTTATACTTTTTTCCATTAAAAGAAAAATATTTTACTCTACACTTTTATGGCTGCCTGGATCTAAATTGATGCTTTAAATTAATATATAAAAGCATAAAATCAATTAAAAGAAAAAAAAACATGTTTTAAAAATGTTTTTTGATGTTATATGAAATATTGTATGCAAATTTAGTGTTTAATCAAGAATTTCGTGCAAAAAAGGGTGAATATGGTGAAGAAAATAAGGTTAGTTTGATGATGGATATACTAAAAATTGGTGTTATTTCTTTTAGATTCGTTTAGAAAAAAACCCGTATACAAAATTTGGTCAAAATCGAAGTTGGCTTCCACTTTCAAAACAATTACAACTTATTTGTTTTTCCTATATTACTTTTTGTAATAAAACAATAATGATTATTTTGAATTTCAAAAGTTGTTTTGTTTTTAAATCACTAACCACTATAAACCAAACATTAATATTTTTCTATCTTGCATCCAAAAAGTTGGTTAAAAAATATTAATTTGTTTATGAAAATGTAGTTATTTTTTAATTGTAGAAGTGCTTAAATATTTGAGTATTAAAAAACTGTACAGCTGAAGGGGGTTATTATGACCTTCTACCCGTCGACCCTGGTCCCTAGTCCGACTCTGCATGCCTGTCATTTTAACCGGCAATTCTATCAACTTCGGTATTTAAAGTAAAACACTTGGTATATTGTAAACGAACGTATTCTACCACAACACGCTATACCCATCTTAAATCGTTTTCGAGAAAATGAGATTCAATATTAACCGCCATTTTTATGGCATAAGTTGTGCCTGGTGACTCTGTTAAGAATATAATCTTAAAACATAATAAACAAATGCCAGATGTTTTATTAAAAATACAAAAGTTGGTAACACTTCTGGTTAATTCAGAAATGAGCAGCATAAGAGCTGAAACATTCGTACAGCGCTTGTAAAGAAAATGACAAACTTGCTAGTAATTTCATGGGCACCCAGTATAAATTTGGTGTTTCGACTTTGCTACCTTAACCGAATATATTTTGTTACAAGCTTTTATTTACGCTTTTTATGCAAATTCTATAAAAATGATATTACATTTACCTTACTTTTTCTTACCAAATTGCGTGCAGGTCCTAAGAATAGAGGTTGCCCATCCAGTCTGTGCAATGAAACTCTGTTTGGATGCTGTTGGGACAAAAAACACCAGCCGAAGGTAATGACAACGAGGGTTGTCCACCGCCACCACCAGCGTGTCTTGAATCTAAATGGGGTTGCTGCGAAGATAATACTACAGGTTAGTTAAAACTTTCAGCAAACAGAGAGCGCGACGGGACAGTAGCGCGGCATCAACGCATTTTTTTATCTTTTGACATGCCACAAAGGCATATGCCTAAATACTAGAGAACTGTGGGTGTAGGGTTATTAGATGTTTAACCCATCGTTCCCCCTGTTCCGTAAACGTTGTCCAAGCATTGAAACATGAAGTTATGTATTTTACAGCACCTTTTGGAAAACGCGGTAGTGCCACCACGGTCGTTTTTTAAAATAACTACTACCTAAATATGTCTCCCCGCTGGGAATCGAACCGGCGACTTCTGGCTTCTAAGATCAAAGCTCTGTCCACTGCGCCACGGGATAATACGTTGTAATACATTGAATCCAGCAGTCAAACAAGCGCGTAACTTCCTTATACTTATAAGCAAAAGCATTTGCTTCTTTTTATCCATATGGCCCATTGACGTGCTGATGTCCCGGTAACGTTACGTCGCGTCGCACTCGCTGCTGTCCAGAAGCTTAAACCAGAGACAACAATGAGACGAGTAACTGGTCCTAACAATTTGTCCATTGTATTTATCTCTTTCTGGTTTAACGCAAGTTCCAATAAATATGTCTTTGTCTTTCATCATGGTAGGCTATCGTAGATGGAGCAATCATCGCTTTGCCCTGGTTGCCAAGTTGTTTACAATTTCTGCATGTAAACTTTAATGTCCTTTTTGGCTCACATAATTAAGAGAAAGAAAATATACCATGAATCGAATATTTTTAACTTGACAACGTTGCCGCAGGCAGTCACGCCGAAACGTTATTCGATATTTGTGTTTGATATTTTTCAATGGCCGATTTGTTTGGACAGTTTGTTTACATTTTCTGTGATTTATTGTGTGTTTCGTGGTTTTTTACCTTTAATTGGACTTTGAATATTGACTTTTATTAGTGATCACAGTGTATATATTAAATTTGTGCTTTTCAACAGATAATTTAAGGTAATATTGACATGGTTATCTGTAAGAAAAAATCTTTATAAAAACCAAATAAATGAAATTTTTAATAAGGTGTGTGTAATTATTGAAACCCCAATATTTTATATTAATAGGAAACAAAAACAAATACCTAACATTAAGGGCAAAAATAGCACAGCTATATAATTTGAATTTGGCGGGCAAACGATAAAGTCGACTCACCCGCCACCTGCGTTTGCCTTCCTTGAAGACAGACAAGGAAGGCCCAGCAGCTATCTCTCTCTCGGATAATTTATTTACATTTAGTTGCTCGTCTCATTGTTGTCTCTGCTTAAACTAAAATATATGTATATACCTAGTCGGCTTTCCCTCCCAATCATAACAGAAGAATTGTTTTCTTGCAAAACAATAAATATGAAATTACATTTAAATTTTTATTACCGAAGGTTAAAAAATAGATAATAGAAATGAAATACTATAGGACATTTTTGAATAGAACACTATGTTTTTTTTTTTTTTTTTTTATTTCATGAACCAAACCAGCCTAATTGGTGCCCCAACGTGATTAAGTCACAACAAAAATATATTAAACTTTTTCTATTTCTTATTTATTTATATTTAGTAGTGTCATTAATTTAAATAAAGTGAGTCCCAGGATAGTTGCTACAAGAGAGCAAAAGGACCAAAAATTTTGGAATATTTAAACGTCCTTTTAAGAAAACTATTTGCATCATTCAAAACTGATAATTAAAAAAAAATACTTTGATTGGTAATATATAGGGCAAATTATAACCAAAAATATGAAAAACGACCAAGAGTGTAGTACCCTTATTTTAAAAAATAAGACAAAATTGTAAAAGTAAATGTTGTAAAGAATTAAAATTTTATATCAAAATTTAAAGGGAAAAAATTAAAGTAAAAAACTTATTTTTGTCAATTTTTTAAATTACGCAATAACAGTTTTTAAAAGTTAGCTTAAAGAAGCGAATTAAAATTTACTTTTAAACTTTGCTTTCTCTTGCCCGTTATTTAAGTTGTAATACATAATGTAAAAAATTGACAACAACATAAATTTTTACTGTAATGCCTAATCTTTAAATTTTGACATAAAATTTGATTCTCTACAAAATTTATTAATACAATTTTGTTCTATTTTTAAAAATAAAAGTAGTTAGTTCCTGGACATTTTTCATATTTTTATTTATAACTCGCCCCATACAGAATTAGAATGCGGGTGGAAAAGAGATAGTCTAACGCGAATACCGGCATGTAAACATGGGTGACTAATAGTGCTTGTTTTTTTATTGCATTACGGGCCAATATACCATAAACTATTACTTATACCGGGTGTTGCTCCGTCGGGCGGGACATAGGGAATCCCATGTAAATTTTGAAGTAGTCAAATATTGGCTCCCCTAATTATTTTAGAAAAAATGCTATTAGGACTTATTGAAGAGCACAGTAAGTTCCAACCAAAATGAAAATTTGAGCATTTTTCAACCAACCAGTAAAGAGTAAACTGCTTAATACTTCTGCAACGTAGTATCTCATTATACACCCTGTACAGGGTGGCTCGAATTCGACGCTCATCATTGGGATTTCGGAAACCGTAAGAGATACAGGATCGGTTAAATGGAGGCAAAGTTGCGCAATTTGATGCTCAATAAAATGCCGTTTTGCATTTTAAATAATTCCGAGTACTTCCGAAGATATTCGAAAAAAACCGGAATTTTCGATTTTGGTTTCTATTGTTTCCTGGCTATATTTGTTAAGATAACTTAAAATGGAAAACACGTTTTCATGGCAACTTTTTCTGCTCTAGAATTCAGTGTGATTAAATATTGAATCTGACGTTTCGGCTTCTGGCGACCATCATCAACTTAATTTTTTAAATACGGACCTGATATTTTTTCAATTTAAGTAAATCCTTTCATCACTCTTCAAACACTATATATCGCCACTTTGATATTTTCCGACGTTTCGTACAAAAAATTCCATCACCAGAATATTGCATATTTATTTAACCATAATACGGCCCTGAACTACATTTTTAGGTAAGAAGGTAAAAAAAAGAATAAACTTATTACTTTATTAACCGAAATTTTCATGAATATTAGACATAAGATACAAAAAGGTAGACAACAAATCAGCTTACATAAACAATTTGTAATACTATCTTGATGCCCATATTAAAAAAAAACATAATTTAATCACTATTAAAAGTGTTCAAAGAGATAACCTTCCGCCTCGATGCATTTTCTTGCTTTGCTTTGTATTATTAATACAGCTCGATTAATTGTTCTCGCAGGAATGGCAGCGACTTCCCTTATCAAATTTTGTCGTAGTACTTAAAGGTCGTGAGGTGCATTTTTAAATAAACGGTTCTTAAGATATCCCCAAAGGAAATAATCTAGGGGACTAAGATCTGGGCTCCTAGCGGGCCATCTTGCAAAACCATTTATTAGGAAATATATGGTAAAGGAATTGGACTACTTTCCTTCCATGGTGGGCAGGAGCTCCGTCTTGCTGCCACTATATTTCTTGAAATACTGCCAAAGGTTGATTATCTAGGGCGTCTAAGACATCATTTCTAATCAAATTTAGATATTGTTCGGAAGTTAAGGTCCCTTCTTAAACGAAAGGTCCAATAATTTTGTTCCTTCACATACATTAAATGAAGTTCTCCCTTGAATTCGTACCTGCTGGTTAGTTTCTGTTAATAAAGTAATTTCCGCTGTTAGATATCAATGAGTTGCAATAAAACATTATGAATATGTAATAAGTTTATTCTTTTTTTACCATTTTACCTAAAAATGTAGTTCAGGGCCGTATTATGGTTAAATAAATATGCAATATTCTGGTGATGGAATTGTCTGTACGAAACGTCGGAAAATATCAAAGTGGCGATATATAGTGTTTTAAGAGTGATGAAAGGATTTAATTAAATTGAAAAAATATCAGGTCCGTATTTAAAAAAATAAGTTGATGATGGTCGCCAGAAGCCGAAACGTCAGACTCAATATTTAATCACACTGAATTATAGAGCAGAAAAAGTGGCCATGAAAACGTGTTTTTCATTTTGAGTTATCTTAACAAATATAGCCAGGAAACAATAGAAACCAAAATCGAAAATTCAGGTTTTTTCGAATATCTTCGGAAGTACTCGGAATTTTTAAAACGCAAAACAGCATTTTATTGAGCATCAAATTGCGCAACTTTGCCTCCATTTAACCGATCCTGTATCTCTTACGGTTTCCGAAATCCCAATGATGAGCGTCGAATTCGAGCCACCCTGTACTCTAGAAATCAACAATAAAAACACCATATCGATTTATTAGTGACAATTTAGATCATTAATTTATAATGTCATTGTCAAAACTGAATAATTTTATACGGGAATTTTAAAAGAATCCTCGCATTTCATTTTAGTTTACAGCTAATTCCAACACATGCACTCACAGTTACGCAAGACTATAAAACAAATTTTTCTACATTTAGAAGTCAATTTATGACAAAAATATCAGGATTTAATCAAATGCTCAAATATTCCTCCATTAACTGCCAGACAATAACCCAAACGATTATAAAACTCATTTCTTACGTTGGCTAGTTGGTACATCGATATTCTGACACATTCAGCGGAAATAGCATTCCTTAGCTGGACTAAATTTTCATATTTTTTATTGGTAGCTTAGTTTTTAAATGTTCCCATAGAAAAAAATAGTTTTTTTAATTGACCGGAAAATTGAATTTTCCACTCAATTTTTAAGCGGAAAATGCTATTTTACAGGACTAATTTACTTTCCGGTCCCTAGTTTACTTTCCGGTCTCTCATTTACTTTCCGGTCCCTGATATCAAAAAATCATGTTAGCCATGAGAAAAATTGTCAGAGTTCAATTGTTACTATTTGACAGTTCAAGATATTGTAAAGTAAAGAAAGCATCATTTTGCCAAAATGGAGTCAGACATGGAAAATCCAGATGAAATAATTGAAGCAGCCTTGCCTTATTGTCGTTTAAATATAACACTAAAAATTTACAGTTTTTTTTTCCGGTCAATTAAAAAAAATTATGTACGATACTCGACCGGAAATAATTTTTACGGCTCGCCCTGTAAATGTTTTTCGTCGACCCGTAAAATACCATTTTCCGGTCTAGTAACGTAAATAGCTATTGGCGAATGATCACGTCGATTTTCTTCACATTTGCAATTATTATTGATTACTGTGCCTGTAGTTTCAAATTTTTTATCGTCCGTTCTATTGTCGATTTACTTACTATTGGCTTATTGGGAAAATAGGCTGCAAACATGTCCGCTACTCTTCGATAACTATTTCCCTGGTAAAACCATTTTATAATAGTGATTTTTCTTGATTTAAGTAGTTCATTATTTAAGAATGATGTGACATTGATCTGACAACTTGAGAGTAAGAGGTTAAATAATTTTTCTAGTATTTTATTATAAACTTCTAATAATACAAGGCGGGTAAGAAGATAGGAGATTCGTAACTTATTTTAGCTTTTATCTCTTAGCTCGCGGACTGACAAGAGCTGAAATTTGTACACTGGGTACAACTTCTCGTGCTCTTTAAAAATCCTAATTATATTTTCTTCTAAAATAATTAGGGAGCCAATATTGGACCACTTCAAAATTTATATGGGATTCCCTATGTCCCGCTTGAAGTAAAATTTTGTATTTATTAGTTTTGGACCATGCGACCAGTTTTCCCAAAATTTCATTTTAAAATTTTTGGTTCCTTTGTCCTCTTGAACACCTATCCTGGGACACACTGTAAATTATGCATTATCAATATAAGACATACAAAAGCATTATTCAATGCATTTATATAGATCTTGTTAAAAAGTTATTTAATGTAGGCTTAAATAAAATAATTACCATATTCTTATAAATATAGCCGCCAAAGGACCAAAGCAGAAGGGATGTAAACCAGAAGAGGAGGCAACAACCACTAAAGGACTTAAAGCACAAGAACCCACCGACGAATGCTCTAAAACGGACTACGGTTGCTGTCCTGATGGATCTCCAGCAAAGGGTAAAAATTAATATATTTTTAAAATATTTTATTTCTGATATAATAATGGTAACTAAATTATAACAAGTACGTTGAATTATCTATTAAATATCATCCTAACTCATTGTAAATCTATATAATCTAACCTTTCTTCCTATTGTACATATTTGCAAAAATATTAGTAAGGTTTAACCACCTAATTTTCATTTGTATTAATCTCTCTTGCAATGGCGTAGTTAGTAGTCCTTAGCTCCAAAATACTTACTCTAACGTTAAAAATAATTTAAAGTGGGGCCCCTATTTTGCTACTTTCTCTTTGTAACAAAAAGCTTAACAACAAAAAAACAATAAAAAAGGACCTCACCTCCAAGCGACCCGGGTTTTTCTTCCTATGGTCGACAACTCACTTTTTTCTAAAATCCCACTACAAAAGCAAGAAAAAAATTTTATTTTCTTTTTTCCCGGGGCGGGTCACCCCCCTTGCTACGCCAATGTTCTCTTGTTATCTTTTTTCTTCTTCGATCATATTATTCGCAGGTTTTTACTGCTGTTACCTATGCGTTTAAAAAGCAACAATTAAAATCTTGTTAAACGAGACATACAGTGCATTTCTTTAATGCCCCCTATTTTATTTTTAAAAGATCAATTTAAAAAGTAAAACTTTGGAATATAAAATTGCTGCATACATAATATAATTTGGTGTAAATATATTTTGGTGTAAAATTGACAGATGAAAATTTTAAGATGGCGGCTGGGCGGCATCTTGGAAAAAAAATTTAATGGAAAGAGAGGTATTGTGACATATCATTTTAAAGCTCTTGACGAATACTTTATATCCCTAGAATATAAAGTTAATAACTTCACCTAATCGGTACTTTAAAAATTACTCAAATACCTGATTTGAATGGCCATATTTCCGAAACTGATAAAGTATGATGTACTTAATGTAAAAATTTTTTAAAGCTCCTTTAAAGATTTTTAAAATGGTAATATATTATACATGGTGCTTTATTAAAAAAAAATTGTACATTTTTTTACCCTGTATATTATCACCAATATCACCATTAACTGATTAAAAGATTTTTAAAAAGCTTTAAGAAAATACATTAAGTACATCTAACTTTATTAGTTTCAGAAAGATGGCCATCCAAATCAGGTATTTATGTAATGTTTGAAGTACCGCCATTTTATTGTATTAGGTAAAACTGTTATTTATTATTTTTATATTTTTTCCGGGTTTATAAAGTACTCGCCAGGAGCTTTAAAATGATGTGCCACAAGACCCCCTTTAAACTTTCTTTCCAAGATGGCGCTCAGTCGCCATCTGTCAATTTCACTCTAAATTGTAGTATTTATGCATTCATTTCATATCTTAAAGTTTTACTTTTTAAATTGATCCGTTAAAAGAATGAAAGGGGGTGGGGGACATTAAAGGAATGCACTGTATAACTAAAAAAATGGATCAGAAATTGAGTTGACCCCTTAATTCTATCAATCTTTACGTCTATACGTAACTTTTAACTGACCTTCTACTCTAAACTAATCATAGTAAGTATACTTTATAGGACCTCAGTATCAAGGCTGTAATATACCGTGCTCAAACACTACATTCGGATGCTGTCCAGATAAAGAAACACCTGCTCATGGTGAAAGGGGTGAAGGATGCTGCCTTACTGGACCATTTGGTTGTTGCCCTGATGACATTACTCCAGCCAGAGGAGCTAACGGTGATGGTTGCGAATGTCAGTACTCGCCTTACGGATGCTGTCCAGATAATGTTACCCCTGCTAAAGGTATAAATATTTCTATAAATGTGTGCTAATTGAATAAAACATTTATTTTTTAGTTTTGGTTTATTTTAACGAGACCAGTCTTCAAAACAATTCTTTTATTCAATTAGAGCAGTCGTTTTTAATATTTTGCTTATTTAATTAAATTTTGTGTTTTCAGGTTTTGGTAATTAAAGAACAAATTTTAAATTAAAATTAAAAATTATAAATATAAATTTTAAAAAATCTTTTTAGAAATTTGGTTACTAAAGTCTGTTTACTAATGCTTAAAAATAGCATATAACAATACAAACTTTATAAAAAGATATTACTTTCATTTAAGAATCAGTTACCATAAACTACTAACAAAATTAAATAATGTGGGCAATTTTCCTCATTTGTTTTTGCCTATACTCAAAGTTAGGGATCCCTGGACTATTTTTTCAAGTCATTACTAACAAGCTAATTTTTTGTGAGTAGTTTCATTGTGACGAGACGACCAACTTTTTTCCTTACAGCAAGTTTCGTTGGTGGTAGCTTACAGCGGTAGCAAGGTTAAAACATCTTCATTTGACGAGCATAAAAATTTATTATTAACAGCGTAATTCACTGTTAATTCTGAAGATAATAATCTTAATAAACCGAAAAATATTTGTCCTACAAAGTTAAAGGTTTTATTCAAAGATTCCTCCTGTAACAGAATGACGTATTCCCTGTTACTATGATATTACTTAGACAGTGAGCTAGTTCTATAAAATAAGTGGTAGCGCGGCAACTAGCGAACAGTGTCCAAGTCATGATACAACAAAATTAAGAAGAACAAAAAATATAGTTTGATGAAGACACTCTGGTAGCATAAAGATCTTGTAGAACAATACTTAGTTAGTACATGTTAGCTTATTCCAAGTTACACTTACCTAATTTCTCTGTTGCTAACTTGTACTGCTTCTTTTAACGTTTTGCCACACAATTTACACAAAAGCTGTCTTTTCAAGGTTAGTAATAGGAGATAAATGTTAAATTAAAAGAAATGTTTAAACAAAATTAACTAGAATTTTAATAAAGAAAAATAACTAAAAAATGTATAAAAATATGAGAATGATATAAAATAAAAAAAGTAAAAGTTAAAATGAAAACTTAGAAAATCAACCGAACTCTAAAGAAAAGCATTGTGCGGGTTAACATAAAAACTATAAGAAGGCTTAAATTTTCACTTAAAAAAAGGTTAAAGCAAGACTTAACCGAAATCAAAGAAAGACATAGTGAGACTATTATTTAACTTATTAACAAAACTTACTCTATTGAAAACTATAGACAGACTTAAAACTATCGGAAAAATAGAGGTAGACTTTTAACTAACAAACATTGTAGACAGACTTAAAAGTAAAGAAAATTAGAGGCAGATTTTTAACTAACAGACATTATAGACAGACTTTCTACTGACTAACATTATAGGCAGACTTTCTACTAACTAACATTATAGGCAGACTCTCTACTAACTAACATTATAGGCAGACTTTTACTAACATTATAGCCAGACTCTCTACTAACTAACATTATAGGCAGACTTTTAACTAACCAACATTATAGACAGACTTTCTACTAACTAACATTATAGGCAGACTGCCTTTTCAATTACATGAAACTTCTATTGTGGCTTCTGGGCAAGGGCTGTCCTTCAAAAGCCACCCCCAATTTTGTCATAAAATTACTTAAAATTCTCAAAGGTTCCAATAAAATATTGAACCCACTGTAACATAAAAACACAAGACCAATTAGGGTTGGTGTTACGGTCTAGGCAGCATCCCTTTAATAAACATTACCTCAATTCTATTGGTTAGGGTGTTACCGACATACGGGTAGTCTTTTCTATAGTTTAAGTTTAAAGCTCTAGATGGCGTTACTTTCCTGGTTTTAGAATAAAATAAGAATTTCCCTTTTAATTCACAATAAACAAAACTTTTAATAAAACAACTGGTCAGTCCGACCTTAATCTTCAATACTTATGATATCGACATAAAAATATAAACAAAAATGAACTTGGTCTTTGATTTTAAGGGAAAAACATTCCTAGGTCTATGATATGTAGTTACAGGTGTATTTAATGTTTCTAGTCTCTTTTCTATGTCTTTCTGCATTATAATTATTGTAAACAACAATGTTATGATTAAAACAATTCTGTTTTAATCATAACAAATTTTTATGGATAACATGTGGCTTCTCTAGTGTGAGAACCCTTGTCTATATTCTGAAAAGTTTTAAGTTTCAGGCTATAAACATTTTATGGTATTTTTAGTTGATAACGTCTTGTGATTTACCTACCCTAACGGATTTTCTCAGGGCAATATGTTTGTCTATGAGACGATAAATTTACAGAAACATAAATAAGCCCCTTCGTTTTGCATTTCTTGAACCTATTAAAAATAATCTTTAGTGACTTAGGGAAACCGACTAACATATGCTATTGCCATAAACACTTAATGACATTTATGGGATATTTCTAATTTGCTGGTACAGTCCACCACATGTATGATTAACGATGTTATAAAAGTTACTACTAAACAGCTGATTTTTTTCTATAATTTAACACCCACATTGTCCTACAAATTGCGTGGTACGTAATCCTGGTCCTACGCTTTAAAGATGTAGTACTTACACTTGATAAAAGTAATTACTAACAAGCTGAAACTTTGTGAATAGCTTCGTTTCAATGAGACGCCCAACTTTTTCCTTACAACAATTTTCGTTGGTGATAGCTTACAGGGGTAGCAGGGTTAAAACATGTTGTAAGAAAAAAGTTGGGCGTCTCGTCAAAATGAACCTACTCACGAAAAATTAGCTTGTTAGTATATTTTCCAAGTCATTATAATGGCTTGAAAAAATGGCCCAGGGATCTCTACCTATCAGTTAACAACCGATCTTACAAAGAACCGTCATTAAAGGGTTATACCTAACCAAAATTCAGTGTGTCCACGGATGGACTTAAGTTGTTTTTTGTTACTTCCGATTTAGCAGAAAACGATCCTAACTTTATTATTTAGAATGGGACATCCGGATATTTTTATTTACTTGACTAGGAACAGTCATTCCAAGTACTATAACACTATATGCTACTTTTTGACATCTGACCTATAAATATTTTTAACTTTTGATTAAGAGCGCCTTAAATACGATAAAACTCTCAGTATCAAAAGGTACGAAAAAAATAAGTATTTCTTTTGCCGTAACTTGTTTGGCCAAAATTTAAAGCTTTATAACATTTAAGGTACTTTAGTTTAAAATTGAAAACTAAAAATATTTAGTGGTTAGGTGTCAAAAAGTAGCAAATGAAATGTCATTGTACTCGGAATAACTTTTCCTATTCAAATAAATAAAAATATACCGGATATCCTACTTTAAAAAATATATATATTATATAGATCATTTATTTATAAATCCAAATTTGCACTAAACTAAATTTAAGCCAAAGTTTCTTTAGTTACTAACCCCTATAAATATAAACACACCCACTTGAATAAAAACAGGATTTCCGAGTCTAAAATGCTTTTATAACTCTGTTCTCCAGGCTACAACAACGAGGGTTGTGGTTGCAAATACACAGAATACGGATGTTGTCCAGATGACTCTACTGCTGCTTCTGGGCAAGATTATGAGGGTTGCCCTTGCCATACTTACCAGTTTGGTTGTTGTCCTGATGGTGTTTCTGTGGCCAAAGGTCCACATCAACAAGGTAGGCAAGGGAATGATTTCCTTACAATATTTTTTTTAATGATTTCATATGTATGTTAATTTAAATTAATTAAGATTAAGGCATTTCTTAGAAGTTTTTTGGGTCTCATCACAACATTATAAAGTAGAACCCATCAATATTTCATTTGTTAACATTCTTCGTAGGAAGTCTAGGTTTATTAATAAGTTTTGTCATGCAAAAAAAATTACACTGTAACTTAATAAAATATATCAAGAAATTACACATTTTTCTAACCAGAAATTGTATGCCTTTTTAAAATAGTTAAAAAATATATTATTAGACAGAAATCATTATCAGCCGATATTAAATTTTAGCCATAATAAACCTACTTTAATGCCTTGTTTCGACACGGCTAGTAGGTAATTTAATCGAGTAGCCAGTAATTAAGTATTTTCGTGCATGCGGACAGTAAAAATTAGGAAAGTAGTTTAGTGTAGTAAGGGTCCACACGCAGGAGAATACTTAATTACTCGCTACTCGACTAAATTTAATATAATAAGGTACATATTGGCGTTGTATGATTGAATTTCGTTAAATAATTAATAAATTTCTTTTTTAGTTAAATATACTTGTTTTGAAAAGTAATTTGTCAATCTTAATATATATTTTAATTTACAAGTAGAGTTTTTAGAGCTGTATAAATTTATTTATTTAAGCAAAATTTTTAATTTTAAGTCCGATCTTATTCCGGTCCGACTTCAATAAATTTACCGATTAATGATAATCGATGGAGATTCACTAAAAAGTTTTATTTTCTCTTCTTGCTTTTTGACTACCTAATATTCTCTACGTATATTATATCTTGAATTTTGAGATCATAATATTTCCGAATATACACTGCATGCATGCACTTTTAATATTATTGTTTTTACTTTTCCTTTTTTTGTTTAACCCTACATATTGCTGAAGGAAAAATAATGGTAAGTAAAACGTTTAAAAAAGGACATATTATTTAATAAAGGGTTTTCTTATTTAATAATCTTTTAATTAGGAAATGATTTTGCTATAGTTTCTACTAATTTGATTTTTAAAAATACAGAATGTACAGCAACCGGCAACAAATTAATTAGCTAAATAGCTTAATTAAACTGACTTACATTTGGTATACTTATAATAATACATTTTTTTGTTTTTTGACAACCAGGAGAAATTATTTTAATAACTTAGTATAAGCTAAGACTTTTGTTTTTTCTTTACAAAGAGATTAAATAATTTTAAAAAGCGGTTTTTACTAGGACCCTTGCTACAGTGTTTTATTTTTAAAAGCCTTTTTGGCATTCTCGGTATTTTGCCAAAAAACCGTTAAAAGATTTAGAAATGGTAAGATTTATTTGTTTTCATAAGGTTTTTAATCATTGGATAGTCTGTAAGGATCTGAAACTTAGCGTCAGTTTGTTATAAATAATTTATTTACTGGTTTCAAAATACTTTTTTCTTCGACGAAAATCCACATATACTCGTTTTATACCGAAATTATTATGATGTTGTGTTGTTAGCTTTAATAGAACTCATAAACTGTTATGCTTTGATCTAAAACAAAGGTTTTTCTCGTATCAGGGTGCGACTGTAGAACTAGTGAACACGGATGTTGCAGCGACGAAAAGACAGCAGCACAAGGTCCAAACAAAGAAGGATGCGGATGTGATGTGTCCAAATATGGATGCTGCCTGGATGGCGTATCTGAAGCTAAGGGTGATAACTTTGAGGGTTGTGAGGAGGTTCCTGTTGATCAACAAAGTAAGTTTTAGGTTAAAGTTTTAGCCAGAGTATTATCTATAAACGCTTAATATTTACAGAATTTTTACATATATACGCAAATTAATATTATAATGACTTTTTGCTTATTTATTTATAAAAAGATAAATGACATTTAACTTTACTTAAAATTAAATTTGATAAAGAATAGGCAGTAGACTTCTATACAGGTTGTTTTAAAATTGAGTACAAATAAAGTGTTTACCAATAGGAGTTTCAAAACTTACAGAAAATATTACTGTAGCAACATTGCTAAGAATTATGTTACCAAGCTGTAACAGTTGTATTCAGTAGTGTCTGGCAAGTTATTATGGAGTGATACACGATTCAATGAGTAGAAAATATTAAAATTTATCATCACATTGCATGTTCGGTTATTATCGGCGAGTTATTTCGAGAAATGGTAATGTGAGCTAGCAGGGTCGTGCGATTCTCACCCTTGTATTATTTTCTTTTGGGCTATCTTAAATCTCAGGTCTATTACTATGCTTATATTGAATAGTTCAAGCTGGCTTGAAAACAAAGCGGCTTTAAAGCGATTTCCAAATCTACGTGTTTATCTCGGTGGCTTGAAAGTCGATTGAAAATTGAGGTCAAGCACATTTCAGGCCATCGTCGTACGCATGCGGCAGTTTTGCATCCAACTTCACAGTGGACATCAAATGAAAAACAAACCTCACTTTTTAATTTCTCCCGTTTTGTGTGCTGTTGTTGGTGTGAGCGTGTAAAGTTTTTTCACCTGTTTTTCACTCATATTTTGTATAAAAATGTCAAAACCATATATGAAATTGGCACTGATGACGTTCGAGGAAGCATTTATCTGAAGTTAGGCAGTTATTAAGCCCGCTTGAATCGTTTATATCGTGTTTCTAATCGGCTTCAGTGAAGTCAACCCTACAGGATTGACTTGAACGATTCAAGCGCGTTTATATCGTTTTGTTCAAGCCACTTTTAAAAGCCGCTTTAACTCAAGCTAACTTCAACTATTCGATATAAACGTAGTGTATTAGAATAGACCACCAACGATTTGTGATCATATGCATCATTACCGTACATTTACTATTAATTCTAAAATTTTAAATTGAGATTTAAGCAATTGGTTAAACTTTACTTATCAAATCCTTATTTGATAAGTAAAGTTTAACCCATCGTTGAAATGTCAATTCAATTTAAAATTTTAGAATTGGTTGTAAATGTAGCTTTACAAATTTATCGGGTGATATAATTGAAAAAGTAATCAGAAATTCGGCCACAAGAATCCATTCAACTAAACAAAGTAGAGGATGATAATCTTTAAACAATATATTATTTTTAAAACTTAATAGTCCCCGGGCCTATAATGAAATACACATCATGAACGCTTTCAAAACCGTTTTAGGGGCTTCCTTTTGACCAGTCCACAAACACCTCCCTCCATATATGGAAGCGGCGCTTTAACTCAGTAGGTCAATGTCAAATGTTTCGGGTGTCGGACTGGGAGAACGCGTCACTTTTTTGTCGTATAAGTTTACCACAATATTATACATGCAATATTTTAACATTGTGCCAAAAATCGTAACTTACCATTTTTGGCAAAATGTTCTAAAATTGCATGTAAAACATTGTGGTAAACTTGTTCGACAAAAAAGAGACGCGATCGCCGAGTACAGTGGTTCGCCCAGTCCCAGTTGACAGGATGGGCTGGTTAAAGCGCCGCTTCCATATATGGTGGATGGCGGTATATAATATATTCTTGGTAAACTCATCAAAAGGAATCCCCTAAAAAGGTTTTAATAGTGTTCTTATCATGAAGTCCATTTTATAACTGGCCCAGGGATTATAATGCCATAAATTTCTTTTTCCATTAAAATAAAAATTACTTACATTTTCCTTTTAGTTATTACTTTGTGGCACTCTTTTTGGTAAAACAAGGAGAAACTCCTAAATAAAAAGGAACCAATCGCCTATAATTAACAATTTTGAGAATAAATGTAAGAGGGTAGGCTGTTTTGCTTCTTCTGGTAACTTTGTAGTGAATATTAAAACCCCTGAAAATTTAACTTATACAGGGTGATTCAAAAATCGATCACGAAACTTAAGGGGTGATTCTATTTGACAAAATAAGGGTAGAGCTTTATATAACCTTTTTTTAATTATCATTCGTTTTCGAGTTACAAGCCGTCAAAGTTCAATTTTTATTTTGGTTTTTTCGCCATATTGAATTTATTTTTTAACCAATCCAGTTGATATTTGACACACAAATCGAGCTTTGAATATTCTAAAATTTTAAGACAAAGTCCTTTTTTAAATATCGCCATAGGGCACTTTACCTAAAACTTAAAATTTATTTACATCATACATTTTGACAGATATCTCAAAGCTGGGGGCTCCATTTTATAGATAATCAAAAACTAAAAACTAAGTTACTCTTTAATAAAGTCGATAAACCTTACCGTCTAGGCACCAATAGACATCAAAGTTTTCATCAATTTCAATCAAATTACCTACATACATACAGGGTGTTTAGTAACTTAACCGACAAACTTTACGGGGTGATTCTACCACAGAAAATAAGAAAAACTTTATATAAACATATGTCCTAAACGTCTTAGGTTTTGAACTACAGTGTGTTAAAAATTAAAAAAAAAGCTTTTTTTTAATTTTTAACACCCCGTAGTTCAAAAACTAAGACGTTTAGGACATATGTTTATATGATGTTTTTTCCTATTTTTTCATGTAAAATCGTTTGGTTAAGTTTGTCGGTTGAGTTACTGGACACCCTGTATGTATGTAGGTAATTTGATTGAAATTGATGAAAACTATGATGTCTGTGTTATAAAGAGTACCTTATTTTTTAAGTTTTTAATTGTCTATAAAATGGCGCCCCCAGCTTTGCGATATCTGTCAAAATAAAAAGTTATGATGTAAATAAATTTTAGGTTTTAGATAAAGTGCCATCTGGCGGTATTTAAAAAAGGACTTTTGTCTTAAAATTTTAGAATCTGAAATGCTCGATTTGTGTACTTAAATAT
This sequence comes from Listronotus bonariensis, assembly GCA_014170235.1. Classification (NCBI taxonomy): domain Eukaryota; kingdom Metazoa; phylum Arthropoda; class Insecta; order Coleoptera; family Curculionidae; genus Listronotus; species Listronotus bonariensis. The sequence continues at coordinate 193,338 of JACEGR010000439.1, read as the reverse complement.
CAACTGGATTGGTAGAAATAAATGCAATATAGCAAAATAAAAAGTGAACTTTGACGGCTTGTAACTCGAGCGAATGACATTTGAAAAAAATTGTATGAACCTCTACCCTTATTTTGTCAAATGAAGCTCTCCCTTAAGTTTGTGATCGACTTTTCATCCTATAAAAGGTATTTTCTTTTTTTTTTTTTTTGTTATATCTTCTACTCTTAAAATTACTCTTAACCTTAGCCTTATACCTTGTTATACCTATGAAATAACTGTAAATATTTTAGATGCTTGTTCACTGCCCAAGGAACGTGGTCCTTGCCGAAACTATACTGTAAAATGGTTCTTCGATATGAGTTATGGAGGGTTGTTCACGATTCTGGTACGGTGGATGTGATGTAATGAAAACAGATTTAGAAGCAAAGAAGAATGTGAAGGAGTTTGTGTTATGCCACAGGGAACAGGTAAATAACAGAGATTAACAATAATTGTACTGTCATAAAATTATTAATAATTGTTAGTTACATTTATTATTAGTTTTAACAACATAAAAGGTTTAAAACGAACCCTGCCTATTTTTTAAATTTTGTTTAATAATATTAGAATAAAACCGCAGTACATATTCGAATTTTGTCAGTAAAATCGTCACCTATGTACTAACCAGAGTTGGGTCGAATACTGAAATTTGGTATTCGAAGATACGAATACGAATACCGTAAAAGTATTCGAATACCGATTTTTTCAAATACCAACAAAAACAGTATTCGAATACTCAGTATTCATGAATACCACGATTGGGTATTCATGAATAATGAAAAACAAAAAAAAACCTCTTTTCTCTTGAAAAGCAACTCATTCTTATTTTTCTACGTTTTTCCATAACAAAAATGTAGTGGCGTATTCTTCCTTAAAAACTAATCATTTCAAGCATACAAGACGTCTCCCAAATTTTCCAAAAATAACTTTTCTTTTTTTTTAACTATTGACTTCACTTTTGGAATGGGGGATACATGTACATACTATCTACGATTTACCAGATAGTCATGATTTAAACTGACATAATAAATTCACATCCCTTTTGTGAAAAATGGAGGTAAATACATATTAGTCTAACCTAATACATAGAAAACATAGTTTGCAATGTCCACTTTTTATATATTGTACCAAGTTACTTGTATATTTTTGCTTGCAAAAATAAATGTGTATATCTGTTCAAAATTACTTACCTATTACGACCATAGAAACAACAGATCAAGATTTAAAAAACATATTAAATTATTATTTTTTTAATTTGTAAAACTAACTTCCCAAACTGTTAGTTTGCAAATGATGATATATATGACTTATATCAGATTTTACCCCGTCGGCAAAACCACCTCGAACATGTTTTAACCCGCTTAAGATGCATAAAAAGTAACGTAATATTCATAAAATAAGCAAACAGTATTTAAATTCAGAATTTGAATACCAGAATATAGGTATTCGAATACCAGTATTCGAATACCAGAATATTCAAAAACGATTATTAGAATAAAAAATACCGAATACTGACCAAAAAAGTATTTCGTCGAATACCGAATACCAAACACATAAATCTATTCGAATAGTATTCGAATACAGCACAAATGTATTCAGAGTATTCGAATACTACCCAACTCTAGTACTAACTGTTTTTAGGCAATTTTATACCTTTTATTTTAAGAAAATATGGTTGCCTTATTCATTAAATAATCTCGTGTTATATTATTTTTAAATATTCAGACAGATGCAACTTACCTAAAGTCCCAGGTTCATGTGAAGGATACTTCCTCCAATGGTATTACGATAAAGAATCCAGACATTGCCAACAGTTTGTTTACGGTGGTTGTCTTGGTAATAATAACAAGTTTGAAACAAGAGAAGAATGTAGTGAACTTTGTGCCACTGACGATAGTGTTGGTAAGTAACTTCTAATTATGTATTGTCAAGCTAATAGAATGTCAATTTTTTAAAGAACTATTAGTGCATTGTGTAGGTTACTGTGAGTTGTATAGTTTTGTTTTAGATGTACTCTAAAGTCGTAATCCTTTTTTCTCGTGAGACTAAAGTACGTTGGTGTCAAACTGGTAGAATTTTATCCATTCATTAAATCATCTAGTTACCGGATAATACTATTTTGTGATGATGCCTTATTCTTTTCATTTTTATCCAAAGTTACTAAACCATTTAAAAGCAATATTTTACGGTGACTGACTGCTCGTGTAAACTTATTTGCAACATACGAAAAGAAACGCTTGTAACGATAGTTTTTGTTTAAAATCCCAAAAGTAGGTACTAAAACAATGCTAAATTGCCAAAAGACCTTATTTTGGCAGATTCACTGCCTAATAGCTATCCAGAATAATTTTCTTAAAAGCTTTTCCTTACAAACTAATTCAGATTTGTAATGTCACTTTTTTAATTTATTTTTAAATTATTTATTACGGTACTTACAAAAATTATAATAAAATAAAAATAATAATTTTCCTAATTAGTTCTGCATAGTGTTGTATCGTATTATCTGCACTTCCTGACTTCAGTAGATATTTAGTATATTTGTTTTAATTTTTAACCGTTCCATAGAAACTTATTGGTCATGATTTAGTTGGGGCTCTTTCGGGGTACCAAAAATGGGTTTTTCTACCTATAGATCCTAAACCAAATCGACAGATAAGCTATTCGCTATCACAAAAGCTCAATGTGCACTTTTTATGCACGTGTGGTATTCGGTAAGAAATTTCACACCAGATTGGTTTTAACTTATATTATTTTAAATATTTTGCTTGTGTCTTTAACTTGAGCTTTATAATGTAGAACATAAAATAAATATTTTATATTTTACCAATTGTAGTTGCAAATATACAGTGTGGAAGTAAATAGTCCCCCTCCCTGATAGTTTTAACAATCAAGTTGGCGAATCGGCGCAATCTTTAGAAAAAAAATTAAAAGGAAAGGAGGGTCTGGATGGCCATATTTCCAAAACTAATAAAGTTAGATGTATGTACTTAATATGATATTTTCTTAAAGCTTTTTAAAGATCTTTTTAACTACTTAAACTACTTAAATATTGTGCTTCATTAAAAAAATAGCACTTTTTATTCTGCCCTGTATATTATTATCAGTATCACCAATCAAAAAATAGTTTAAAGAGCTTTTAGAAAATACCACATTACGTACATCTAACTTAATAACTTTCGGAAATATGGTCATCCGAATCAAGTATTTAGGTGATTTATAAAGTTCCGATTATAAAGTACATACCAGGAGCTTTTAAATGATAGACCCCTTTCTATTTAATTTGTTTTTCTAAGATGGCCATCCGCCATCTTGATTGTTACAACCATTTTATCATTTTTACGTTAAAAAGTAGTTTATATCCTCCCATTAGTCATACCCAAATTTAATAAATAAAAAAATTAAGGGTACAAAAGTTAGCAGGGGGGACGTACACACTGTATATAATTTTATACTTTAACATTATTTATTCTTTTATATTAAGTATATTAAGTTTATTAAATGTATATTCCTACAGTTGGTAAAAAGTACATTTTGATTTTGACTCACACCTAGCTTTCGTTTGCTCTTTATTATTACTTCTGCTACTCTTCAGTCCTAAGATATTATTTTACTAACTGTAGTTGTATACAAATGTCATTTAGGGACTTTGAAAACCGTACATTATTTCATAATATATATAGTATGACTAAAATACTACAACTGGTAGAAAATAACCTTTTCTTTAATTATGTTTGTGAATGACAGACATGACGTCAAAACAAATTCTATATGTCAAAAAAATCCACTATAATTCTGTCATGGATACCATAGGAGAAAAAAATCCAAAAAATACTTGGATTGTCATGGTAACGCAACTAAAATTAAACAGTTGATTATGGTCAAAAAATAGTGGTGTAGAATTTTTGCAAATTTTTGTATGATTAAACATAATAAGGGGGCTTTTATTTTTAAGATCCATGTGAACATTTACAAGATGCAGGACCATGCCACGGACAGTATCGACGATACTTCTTTGACAAAGAATCTGGACAGTGTCGAGAATTTATTTATGGTGGTTGCAAAGGAAACAACAATAACTTCCTTACAGTCGAGTCATGTAATCAAAGATGTGCAACTCCGGGTAAAAAAGAGGTAAGGTGTAAAAAATGTATTTGGTTATAAGAATAAGTAAAATAATCTAGTTTTCAATAATTGCAAAACAATGAATGGGGCATATTAATAATTAACTAATTCTGAAAATTTTCTTAGATGGTAATAGTAATATTCTCCAATTAATACCATTGCATGAACTATTAATAGTATATTACATTACAAGTGTGGAAAATGACTAATTTCACACGAGTGCGACAAACCCACGAGTGTAAGAAAGTCATTTTCACACGAGTACTGTACACTATTTTTCCTACGACCACAAATTATTCACCAAAAAATAAATAAATTAAAGTTTGTCTGTTCAGAAAAAATAAAAAACAATTGAGAACTTTGCAACACTAGGGTGATATTTACTTTGCAACACTAGTGTGATATATACTTTTCCCCACTGCTATATTATACTGTTTTGACAATATTTTTACATCGAAAATCACCTACCTAGAAGCATTATATAACTTTTATCATTTTGGAATTTAAAAGGCTCTCACTTAATAAAAATTATAACGCTAATAGTTTAATACGGTTTTCTGCTATTATAAGTGTTTTTAAAAATTATCGATTCTTACATATTTTAGACACTCTTCTAAATAAAACGTAAGTGGTGCCTATCCAAAATATTCCGTTTTTTAAAAAATATCAGTAAATAAACTTACGGGACCGGGGAGTGAAAAGGGGTGCTGGGTGGGGTAAAATTGGTAAAACGAGTTAATGAAACTGAACATCACATATAAAATTAAGTAAAAATAACAGTTTTTCCTCATATTTTTAAGAAAAATATAAAAATATGAACGTCAGTTACCATGCAAAATATGGGAAGCATTTGGCAACGTCGGAAGGGTCTGATTCTATTTATTAATGGATAAAAGAAAGTGGATTCATAAAGTGTGTATTAGCCTTAGGTTTAATTAGGGATTAAAAAAAAGATTTAACTAGTTGTTTGAGTACACGAAGAAAGAGAGGGAAGGAATTTGATCTATAGGCTTTTTTCTCTGGCGCTTTAGGTCGAACGGTCAAGCGGCAAGGCTGCCTCTATAAAGTACGTGCTCAAAGGTAGAAGGGAGATTTTTAATTTGATCTACTTAACCTGACAACACTGTGCCAGTCAGTGAAAGCAAAGTCGATTGATGAGATAAGGTCACGACATTCGCCATATTGGCTAGCGCGGCTGTGACGTCAAATCGGGCCATTTTCAGCCATGTTTGATTTTAGGTAGATCAGTGGCGTAGAATTAAGGAGAAAACAAAAAGAACTGTATGTTGTAAACAAAATTTATTGGATTATTTTAATAGGCATAACCTAAAACAAAAACATAAATGTGGTTTAAATATTGAAAATTAAAAATTATCAAAGCGACGACAGGACGATGAGGTACCTTGCAGAGCAAAACATTTTCCATGGTTCCGTAAGTCAAAAACCATTTTAAAAACTTTGTATACAAGGTGTCCGCTAATAAATGGTAAACAGAAAAACCACAGTTTACTTATGCCAAAATATTAAGATTTAACCAAACATACCTAATATCCAAAAGTTTATAATAAGGAAGATACGGTAGTGTCATAGTAAACAGAAAATGTAAATTTATTTCGATAATTGTTCCCCCTTTTTAAATATCTTAATAAAACGGTATCTCGGGATTTTTAAACATTAGCTTTTCAGATCGAATATTAATTTTTGTGTGTAAACTAGAGGGCGATGGGTACACTATTTAAAATTCTCTAAAACTACCCAATTTTTTGTTACTATTCTGTATGTATGTAAACTAGTAAGCTTTTGTATGCTTTCTGCACAAAAAAGGTATACTTAGTAAGAATCGGTCTTGACAACCGTTTAAAAGGTATTTACGTTTTAGTTGTTCAGTGCACCCGAAAGTATGTACCTTCAATAAAATCGTATTAGCTATAATAACAACTGCTCAGATATAAATAGCTGATAGCTAAAAACTCCTGGATACCGAGTTTTATTAAAATGTTTAAAACATACCAGAAAGTATCGAAATGCATGAATAAAAAATATTTATATCCCTTTAACACCCCGTATCTTCCTTATCATTAACTTTTGGATACAGGTATGTTTGTTTAAATCCTAAATGGGAATTTTCGCATAAGAAATCTGTGGTTTTTCTGTATACCATTAATTAGCGGACACTCATCAGTATTATATGTATATAAAAACACGAATGACTGAAAACTATTCGACTAAACACTATCAAAATCTCTAAAATAAAACGAATCCGAACCAGTAATATGTGAAGTCTCTAAACTAACCAAAAACATTAACAACTGGAAATCCTTGCAAAATATACAACCAAAATGAAAATGGCAAATTTCCACAGTTTTTACCAAACAAAGCTTCGACAAGGCACGACTCTTTCATCAGCTGATAATGCTACCAACTTAGAACAGAACTGCCAACCGAAATCGTAATTCTCACACCCTCACGTCCCTGACAAAAGCTATCGCCGGTCTTGCTTATGTCTAAACCCCTTCTCATAAAGAAACTCTGAGTGAAAGTTGTTTTTTGTGGTTATGTCTATTTTTGTTTATGTTTTTATTTTTTCGTAAATTTTAATAAATATAAAATAAGATGATTTTCGCTAATTTGGGTTCTACCGTTTAAGGTAAATAAAAAGTTTTTTTACTGTCACTACAATAAATATGTCACTTGCAAAACCAATAGCAGTTTTTAGAATGACATCATAATATGTATCACACCAATGTTGTAAAGTACTTTGCAACACTAGTGCTGTAAAGTACTTTGCAACACTAGTGTGATATAACGCATTTTCTATGCATGAAATCAGTGTGCTATTTGCTATTTTCACAAGTGGTCGTAGGAAAAAGAATTAATATACTATGCATGATCTCAAAAAACATACAGGGTTAGTAGAAAAACCGGAACGGTGAATTATCTTATCAACCGTCAAATATAAATGAACCAAATTTTATGCCAAGAGGTAACGGAACATAAAGAATTTAAAAAATTGTATTCGAAAGGTTGTCAAGTTTATAGTTTCCTCTATAGGTATGGAATTTTAAAATTCTAAATAGACTACCCTATTTTTTATTATTGTAATTAATTGTTTGTTTCAACTTTATTATGACCTTATATTATTGTTTTTTTACTTCTCTCAATTTCGGAAATATGGCATCATATTTGTTCGAAATTAATACAAAAACGGCTTGGTATGGTCAATTATCTAAAAACGATCCAACCATTATTCGTCAGAATTAGTTCAGGGGTGAAACTGGACCTTTTACATTTATAAATAGCATTTTTGCGACGTTTTTAAAATAATTTAAAAAAAGGTAAAAAAAGGGAATAGGGATCAATTATGAAACAGTGCAAATGCAATTTCTAAGTTTAAAAGTCCAGGTACTCCTTTGTACTAATTTTGGAAAATTTCGGTTGGATCGTTTTTGAGATAATTGACCATACCTAGCGGTTTTTGTATTAATTTTGAAAAAAGCATGATGCCATATCTTGAAAATTGACAGGGATAAAAAAACGATAATATCGAGTCATAATAAAGTTGATAAATAGGGTATTTTATTTAATTTTTTAAAATTACCCAACCTAGAGAGAAATCTATAAACTGGGCAACCTTGGAAATAAAAACGTAATTTTTAAATTCCTCATATTCAGTTACCCCTTCGCACAAAATTTGGTTTTTAATATTTAACGTTTGCTGAGATAATCCACCGTTCGGTTTTTTCTACTAATCCTGTATAATATATTTTTAAATATTTTTATTCATATCAGAAAAAAACAGCGTCGATAGCTAAGAAGTATGTAAAAAATAAAATATTTTAGAAAATTTTCCGGAAACTAACACAATTTTAAATTGACCGCGAAGTCGACCACTATTCTACCAGTTTAGTTTTTTTTTAGCACAGGGGTCTCAGAAACTGCTACAGAGATAGTTAAATGGGAAAATAATTGTAGTTTTTTAAGCTTTGTTTACATCAGTTTTCAATACGTCTAAAAATACCATAGATTAAGATATTTAAAAAAAGTTTTCTCTGAATACATAAATTCATCTGTGGCTCGGTTAATATTTGGAATAGAAAAAAGTGTAAAAGGGAAACTTTAGAGAAAGTAGACAATTCTTAATTTATTTTTGATAAAAGGATATATTCCAATATTTCCATTTTGGGCTATGACATACACTTGTTATTTTTTGAATGAAAAGCATAGTTGGTATGACATTTTTAAACATGTTAAGCTTTTTAGCGATATTTATCAAGGTATACTTTTAATATAAGAAGATTGTATTTTTGGAGATAATTATTATTTTTAATTGTTTATTTTATCTCATTTGGCCCTAAGCAATTCAGTTGGTTTTATTGACAATGACATGTCCGATTTTCTCATCCATATAAGTATACTATAAACCTTTATAAGAGGTTTATGGTGTAACACTTTAAAGAGGAAATAATAAATATTTATATTCTTACTTTTTAATTTTTTTTTAAACGTATAACGATACATAAATAATATTAGACATGCATGTGTCATTTAAAAATTTATAAAAACAAAATAAATTAGTACAAATAAATAACAAGAATTAAAAATATACAAAAGGAATAAAACTATTATTATTTAAAATGGTTTTTAAACTAAAACTAAGAAAAAAAGGTAACGGTATTATTAAAAGATTTTCTAAAATTTCCTCATTGTGAGGTATGCTTACGTTACATCTTTTAAAAACTGAATTTGTTGCTTTTTGGATAGAATGCCTTTACGTTATAATAATAAATTATCATTTTTACCCTATATTTAGTCTTATAAGCTCGCGAAAGTTAAAATATACATTATTAGGGCTACCAAAAAAGAAAAGTATTTTTTATACCAACATAGTTTAATTTTTACGCGGCCAACTGGGGTAATGGCAATATTAAAAATTATGTTCGAAAGCACGTTATTTATTTATTTAAAGTGTATCTTATACATCGAGAAAAGCTGATAAAAAGCGTTTTTAAAAATGTCATTGCCAACTATGATTTTCATTTAAAGAAATGCAAATTTGTGTCGTAGCATAAAAACGGACCAATATATTAAATATCAGATTATACCTTTTCTGTTGAGAACAGTCTATAGATTTTCTTTTTACATTTTTTTTTCTATTATGAATATTAACCGAGCTACATTGTGAAAATCAAGTTTAAGGAAAAACGGTTTTTTGAAAATATCCAAAACGCCATCATTTTTTTGAATGGACCAAAAGTGATTTAATTTAACCCCTAAAAACTACAATTCTTTTCCCATTTAACCAATTTTGTTGCTGAGTGGTTTCTGCGACCCCTATACTTACATTAAAAATCTCACCCTGTATACAGGGTGTTATTTAATAAGTGTCCGATATTTCAGAGAGTGATTTTTCAAGTATTTTTAAGGTAAAAGTTCCTATGAACGTGTGGTCTAAGATGCTTCGCTTTCAAGATACAGGGTGTCAAAGTTTTATTTTTATTTATGTTTTTCTGCATAATTTCCTAAATAATGCCGATTTCCGAACGAAAATTGGTACCTGGGGGTTTTGACATGAGAAATTTGAATTTGTTCTTAATTTAGCTCTTACTTGTAGAGGGCGCTAGCCACATGTATATTCTCACTTTCAAGGCTCATGACTTTTTGTACAACCCTGTATTTACATTTTTGTTAAAAGAAATGGATTCCTTAGTCATTTTTACGTAAAAAGGTACTCTTATTAGATGACGCTAGGAGCAACCGTTTTCGAAATATTTTAGTTTAAAATAATCGATGCATACGCTTAGTAATAAATATGCTAAGTAAAGACCGCTACTTGATAAAACCGTCATTTTCGGCGGTCTTTACTTAGCATATTAATATATTTATACGCACTGATTATTTTAAACTAAAAATATTTCGGAAAACTATTAATCTCTGAAGGTCACCTAATAAGGCGAGCACCTTTTTTGCTTTAAAAATGACTACAACCATTTCTTATAATAAAAAAATGTAAATACAGGGTCAGCCAAAAAGACATGAGCATTTTGAAAGAGACATACGTGTCATCCTCATTACAAAGTACTAAATTAAGAACAAATTCAAATTTCTCATGTCAAAAAACCCCCAGGTACCAATTGTTCGGAAATCGGCATTTTATTTAGGAAATTATGCAGAAAACATAAATAAAATAAACTTTGACACCCTGTATCTTGAAAGCGAAGCATCTTAGACCACACGTTCATGGGAACTTTTACCTTAAAAATACTTGAAAATCATTCTCTGAAATATCGGACACCACAAATTACACCTCTGTATACAAGGTGCCCCAAAAGTGGAAACGACTAAAAAACTAGAAGATAAAAAAGTGTTATATAAAAAGTTAAAGTTTTTATTTTAGAAAGGGAAATGCAATATTTTGCATATAACAGTACAAATAACTCAGTGTCAAATGTATCAAGGTTATATTTAAAGGTCAATTATCTGTTGCCAAAGCAGTGACCTAAACCAAACATTATGCAAAAAAAAGAAAATAAATTATAAAAATTAAACAGAACGTCCGTGGTTAACGTAGAGTACCATTAATATTTTTCGTGGTCATATTGACGGCTTTACGTATATTTGACCCAAATAAAACCCACGACTTTTTAAACCTAAAGCTGCGTCCAGACTTGCAACACCCGCCAAATATCCATTCAACAAACTTCAACCTCCTTTGATGCAAAAAACCGCTCTAATTACCGCGAAATCATTCCCAAAGCACTTGAACGACGTGGGGTTATGTGGCGCGCTATTCGGCGCGGGGAATTGTTGCAAGCCTGGGACGCAGCAAAACGTATTAGTACGCTTTATAAATAACTTTATCGGCACTCTATTTCTAAAAATAAATTGGTATTCGACGATAAGTCGTCACCGTGTAGCTGCTGATTTTTAAAAATATTGTAAATGTAAAATGTATAATAAATTAATAAATATTAAACAAAATACCTTAAGTATAGTGGCCATTTATTTGACTGCATGCTAAATACCATTTTAAAACTAAAACTAAAATTATTAATAGTTTACCTTAGAATTGATACTAAAACCTATAGTGCTTGTTAGATTATTGCACGATTCCAAAGGCTGAGGGTAATTGCACTGCACGAGAAGCTAAGTGGTACTATGGTGCACAGGAACAGCGTTGTATGCCATTTTATTACACCGGCTGCAATGGCAACAAAAATAGTTTCGATAATAAATATGCATGCCAGAAAGACTGCCCTACTGAAGTTGGTAAGTTAGGTGTTTTATGTTGAACGTTGGTTTACTTATTAGAATCATTATTTATTCTTTGGCGTTAAAATGGTTTAAAAGTATTTTATTTAGTTATAAAAGGCATTTCTTAATAGATCACTGTAATGTCCGTAGGAAATAAGAAGCCGAATTTTATATACACGGTATGTACTTCAAAAAAAAAAATTAAAAATTAAAAAAACAATTTTATGTGGCGGCTGGAGATGGCCAATTTGATGTGCTGCAGCCGCACCATTGTTAAATATACTAATTTTTTTTTAATTGTTAATTATTACACTCTATAAAATCACTTTTACTCGTTATTTATTTTACTATTTAACATATTATCACTATAAATGGATTAATTGCTTATAATAAATGGCCTAAATAAATTTTTTAACATTGCCCATATAACATTTTTTGCCGGCAAGGCATTGTCAAAAGGTATCAAAAGACATCAAAATGGGCAATTGGCCGTTATTGGGCCACGTGTTGCAGAAAATGTGATGACATCCATCATTAATAAGTTATGATGAAAAAATGCGTTTAGGATGATGGCATCCATCATTAATAGGTTATGCTTTAAAAAATGCATTTAGGATGATGGCATCCATCATTAAAAAGGTTTTGTCAAAAATATGCCTTTTAGATGATGGCATTACATTATTTTTTTTCCTAATGACAATAAAATGAAAAAAGATTCTGGCTTTCAAATGTTGGCCTTAACTGCGCCTAACATGGTCTGTTCTTAAGCTCCAATTTCCGAGCGCCAAATCAATTTAAAAGTTATGCAACTATTTCAAAACATTTTCTTAAAGATTATTTTAATGATTTAGAATAACCAAATAGTTTCAAAACATTTACGGCAAAACATGATTATATTCTGTTGTTATTATAGTTTTACCAAAGTAATATGTTTAAACATGTTCCATGCCATTGTAGCAAATTTATTTGTTAACAGATATTATTTAAATTTTTGGCAGACTCATTTTGGTTAAAGTTCCATGACGCAGACTTGTACAACACGCAAATCATACAGTTAACCACCTAAATCTTTCTAAAAAATTATTTACTTAAAACGATACAAAATTAACAATGTTTTAATGACTGATCTGTTATGGGTTTTGTAGTTAAAAAATTTAATAGCAAATTCTACTATTGTAAATATGAAAAAAGATCATATAAATAGAGGTCCGCAAATTCTTCTTTCTCAAGATACAGTGTGTTAAACAAGCAAAAAAAATGTTTTTATATTTTAAAAATCTTTTCGCCAATTTTTTTTTATTTTGCATTGTTATTTATTTTTTTGGCGTTAGCGATAAAAATTTAAGTTTGTACCTTAGTGCATACTCATTTCGAAATGTAATATATTAAGAAAGCTTAATAACTGTAAAGTCACAGAAACGCTCAAAAGTTTTAAAAAGTTTTTCTGTGAACAATCTATCCTAAACATCTTTCCTTTATAAAAAAATTTATAACTATAAAAAATAAAGGGAGTGTCCTCTTTTGCAACGTTTATATTTTTTAACATACCTCGTATACCACTGACTATTTGATGATTGCCTATAAGGTTTTGGAACATGCAAAACTTTTTTCTAAAATTAATAATAAAAAAGTTTTTCATGTGGTGCGAATTTAAGCAGGCACGCTGTATAACTTAAATTTGTAAAATATTTTTAAAAGTAAAATTAATTTCGAAAAAATATAAAGTAATATTAGAATTTTCATAAAATTATAAAATTAAAAATGAAGTGACCAGTGCCGGACGAAGTTTTTTTGAAGTGAAGCGAACTATAAATTTTGCGCCGCGCATTTGGAAACATAAGATGGGAAATCTTTTTTCGGTTTTTGGCCGAAAAAGAAGTTGAAGAGCAAAAAAAGGTTTTTGCCTTTAAAAAGGCGCCTTTTTACTTATTTTGCGTTTTTACGCCCCCTTTTCACGTATAAATATGCGCTTTTTACGCCTTGTCATCCACCAAAAAATTTTCCCAATGAAAAGTGAAGAGCAGCAAAAAAGGGGTGCCCGTCTTTTGAAGTTGCGCTCTTCCATAAGATCCCATACCTGTACTTCCACTTTCTTGCACCCTATTTTTTGCACCCCCTTTTCCAGCGCTAAACCGGTTTGCTTCACGGCTTCCAGTTTAATCCGGCACTGAAAGTGACCTAAAGCGTACCGTGGCATATTGTTTTTAAAAATTTTCCGAACTTTTTTAAATATTTTTTCTAAATTTTAGCCAAAGATACCTGTCATTTGCCTGCTGATATTGGCGAATGTGGTAATTACGTCAACCGTTGGTATTGGGACACGACGGAGAAGAGATGTAGACAGTTTTATTGGGGCGGATGTGGAGGTAACAATAACAATTTCCAAACAGAACAAGAATGTGAACAGAGTTGTTCTAAACCTGAAGAACCACAGGTACAAGAACCTGTTCGCCCAAGACCTGAAGAACGTCCTCAAACGCAGCCACCATTGCCCACTGCTCAAGTACCAAGTCCAACATCGAGAGCTCCAACTTTGGAAGGTATAATAATAAATAATTATAAATTTACACCTCCCTTAACGTTTTTATTTTTTATCGTAAAAAATAATTAAAAACATCAGTTTATTGGGTTAATTCTGTAGTTTCTGAATTAGTAATCAAATTTATGTATGATTTTTTTAAATGAACACACATATTATTTCACAATTTAAAAGATCTTTAAAAAACCTTTAAAAAAATAACACATTTTATATACCTATCTCAATTAGTTGTCGAAATATGATCATGCAAATCTAAATAATAATTTTTAGTTCCCATTAGAAACGTTATAAACTTACATCCCGCTTTATTTATTTTTTAACGTGTAAAAGAAATAAAAACACTATTTTGTTAGGATGATTCTGTAGTATCTGTATCTTTCATCAGAATAATTATTGTTCTTAAGATATACAGGATACGACAAAATGTATATTTTTTTAATGGAACATCCCTTTATTTAATCACTGTCTAAAAAATAATTTAATGGGCGTTACAAAAACACCATATTTTATGGGTCTATCTTAAACATAGCCAGGATTTTGTTTAGGGGGCGGCAGAAGAAACGTAAATATATACCGGGTGTTTCTCAAAGGTGGTTCCCCTTTATGTTCATTTGTTTTTTATTTCTCGATGCTGGGTAAAATTTGCAAAATTATGGTCATAACTTTTTCAGAGACGATACAATATTAATTTATTAAGTGGTTTCTAGAAAAATCCTACTTAAAAAGCGCCTATGATGTGGTACTTAACTGTTTGAAATCAAGTGCTCTCTCGAGCCACCCTCGCTATACATATATTTATTATACAGGGTTTTTCCTTATTGCGGTAAAAAAAGACAATATTCCCGAAATAATGCCTTAAAAAATGTTTGTATAACATAGGTCCGGAAATGCAATGTTTCTAAGATACAGGGTGGCAAAATTTAAATAAACAGTTTAAATTTTCATCACAAATATCCGATTTTAATAAACTTTGGCAGTGAAATTTATACCCGAAAGAGGCTTATTTAGACTTTTATTAAGTCCAGTGGCGAGTGGCACCTGTATACATAGTATTACTAAAAAAAAATTGTAAATGTCACTGGCTTTTGTATATTGTTTGTGTTTTTCTTGGAACAATAAAAATACAGCTTTTTTCGGGACCACTAAACATAATGAAAATTATGTTTTATAACTTTTACCTAAAATTATGTACCAGCACCAACAAATGCTAAAGTAAACAATAAAAACATTTAAACTAACAAATTTTACTAAATGTTTTTAAAATTTGTTCTATGTTTTTGGGTTGTTCAGGGATAGGCAATGAAGAATTTTTTTACGAAGGAAGAACCAAAAAAAATGTATTTTTTAGGCCAATTTAAATAAAATATGAAAAATAGAGGATAGTTAGTAGCATTTTTTTTTGTCAGAAATATTCGTTTACGAGCCACTCAAGACGCCACTAGACTTTTAGAGAGAGATACATTTAATCGAGTTAGAGCTAAATTACCCCCACAAACCCAATTTTATGGAGGAAATGAGGGAGGTTACTATGATGACCAAAATTATGTGCTCTATTTTACACAGGGCCGATCCTAGCGGGTGGTGCAAGGCAATAAAGGGCGAAAAGTAAAAAAATAAAGAACGCTATTTAGTAAGTAAGGTTTTGATGATTTTGAAAGCAGTATTAGTTTGAAGGCGTTTGAAAGGTTTTTGGAAAGTGACGCCCTTTTTTCTTTTTTATTATTATTTTTTTTTAACTTTTAAAAACTTTTATGACTTATACACATTTTCTTGTAGAAACGACAAATCATTTTTTGCAGCACGGCACGAGACACCCTAGGAACGGCCCTGATTTAACATACTTAGTATTTTTTGTTTCTTTTTCAGAAATATGTTCTCTTGTACCAGACCCAGGCCCATGCTCTGACTATGCTTTACATTACTATTATGACGGGGTAGAAGGTTTATGCAAAAACTTTACGTACGGAGGGTGTGGTGGAAACTACAACAATTTCGAAAACGAAGATCTATGTTTACAATATTGTGGATCTACTAGAGCTTTGCCTCCAGTTCAAGAGCCTGAGCCACTTGTAACACAAGCGCCTTTTGTTCAAGGTATCCCTTTAAAATATGACTTAAATGTTATTATGTTTTTACAAGCGTTATAAATTTTATTTAAAAGATACTATTTTCCTAAAATCCTAAACATAAATGAATAAAAAAAAGAGTTTTTTTTAGTTAAATTTGATTTTGTTATGCTAAATTTATACTTAAACAAATGGTTGGTCCTTTTTTTTGTCAGATAAAAAGACCTTCATCCTAGGGTGTATTAGACTGGTGCCAATATGTATTGGCCCTTACGGCCCTAAAGAATATATTAAAATTTAAAGCTGTATGAGACTTATAGTCTAAGATCCGAATAGGAAGCGATCGGTACCCTGTTTGCCGGATTAAAACTATTTTATATAAAATATTGTATTTAAACAAAGGTATTGCTATAGGGTTGCCTAAGAAATTATGGTCAAGATGCGTGCAGGTCACTTTTTATTCGGATCTTAGACTATAAGACTAATAAATAAATAAATAAATAAATGTTTTATTTACGGACCAGCCATTTTACAATACCTAAAAGGAAAAATATACAAACAAAAAAATAAAATATTAATAATAAAAAGAAGTCTTACTTTAAATACAAACAAAGCCACTGACTTTGAGTTTATAAAATATATATCAATTAATTTTCCTGATTTACATCAAGAACAAACATTTTATTTTGCAATATTGTTTTTAACTTTGGGAGAGTTATACTGAACAAGTCTATATCTTTGCAGTAGGTGTTAGCTAAATTAGAAAATCTGTTTATTGGAGATGCTCTACCATAGTTTGTACGATGATATTCAATATGGAATGTATCATATTCACGAAGAGTCCTCTGAGGCACTTTTATTTTTACCAGATTAAGAAGTTCGGAACAATTTATTTGCGATGTAATTATTTTATACAATGTACAGATGTCTATAAAATTCCGGCGTTGCTCAAGAAAAGGAAGATGTAACAAATTCATGATTTCTGTGTATACTACTTGATCAGACTGTAGCCCCAGTTTAAATGAAACAAACCTTAAAAATTTCTTTTGTACTCTCTCAATAAGATCAATACTTATTTTATATTGAGGTGTCCAGATTTGACTAGCATATTCTAAAACAGATCGGATATATGAGCAGTATAAAGTTTTAAAACAAGAAATGTCTTTGAAATCAGCCAACGTTCGTTTTACAAAACCTAGAGTTTTTAGAGCTTTATTCGTTATATAGTCAATATGGTCATTAAAAGTTAACTCTGAATCAAAAATTATACCTAAATCCTTAATTTTGGTTACTTTCTCTAGAGGAACATTATTTATTTCATAATTAAAATCAATTGAACTTTTTTACGGTGAAATTGTATTACTTTACATTTTTCAACATTTAGTTCCATTTTATTAACATGACACCATAAAACTAAATTATTTATATCTTCTTGAATCAAATGACAATCTTCAATTGAATGGACTTCTCTGAAAAACTTTAAGTCATCGGCATAGAAAAGTGTATGAGAATGTTTTATATAAGTTTTTACATCATTTATAAAAATATTAACTTAATTAATTAATTAATTAATAATTAATAAATTAATTTACTTTATAACAAGGACATAAATTTAAAAAAGAGGAAGAATAACAATTAATTACAATTACACATTATGTCTAACAAAAGAAATTTTAAATCAATTTTACTCCTATTTTAAAAAAATAATAAAAATCAAAATGAGTGTTTTACCATCTTGGAGAAAAAATTATAGAAAAAAAGTACCTATATTAATTTTCCATAAAGTTTTTATTGTGCAGGGACGCAGGGTTTAAAAAAAAAAAACATTTTTCAACACAAACATGGTGTTGTTTAGTAGTCCATTCCAAAAATAGGTTTATCAAACTGAAAAAGAAAAACATTTCTTTCTTTTACAATGTTTTTTTGACACTATTTTTTATGTATTTAACGGTTTATTACAGATAGTTTTAAATATTGTTACAGACTTCCAAAAATGTGTTTACGTTAAAGAATTTTAGAGAGTCAGGATCATATAATTTAGTTTGTTAATTTATTTAAATAATTTACCTTAATTTTTCCAAGTTCTTTCATCACTTTCGAAGGTTTCCGAAAACGCCCGAATTATCCATTAAGAACTTTTATGCCATCCTGTACTATCGAATTTTCGCGATATTTCTTCAAAATTCTAGATCATTCTTCACTCTTCCACATAACTATAAAAGGGCGACAGAAAACCTTCGAAGAATCAGTATAGATTCGACTTTTGTACCGTAAACTTCAAGACATTGATAAGTGAAGATTTTGTCGTTGTTGTAACCATAGTTACGAAGGTATAAAAACGAAGACACGTGTTTTTATACGAGGTGTTTCGGAACAATATTTATAAATAACCTTTTAATAATTAGTTTAAATTTAGATAAATGCATCTATTAGCTTAAAACACACGTTAACATTTTTTTTATTTAGGTATTTTTTGCAAAACAAATTAAAAATCACGCTTTCTAAATTTGTTTTTTAGAGGAAGCAAGCAATGAACCATGTTTAAATTATTTTTAGAAAATTTTTTAAATAAAAGCATTTCCTAAATATCTTAAGTTTAAGGATACAGGGTCGTAAACTTGAAAAATACTCCTTTTTGTAAATATTTTAATAAAATTTGGTACACAGCATTTCTCTGCATTGTCATATGGCTATAAAGTGGGAAACGAAACCAATATCAAAAATTCTCAAATTATTTGGTAGAATCTCACTCTTGACCAATTTTTTGTAAAAAAAGAACTAATTTTTAACGCTCTTTCGAATTTAAGAAAGTAAGAATAGCCTTTTTTCAAAAATTATTTTTTTTAATTGACCGGAAAATTGAATTTTCCACTCAATTTTTTAAGCGGAAAATGCTATTTTACAGAACTAATTTACTTTCCGGTCCCTAGTTTACTTTCCGGTCTCTCATTTACTTTCCGGTCCCTGATATCAAAAAATCCTGTTAGCCATGACAACAATTGTCAGAGTTCAATTGTTACTATTTGACAGTTCAAGATATTGTAAAGTAAAGAAAGCATCATTTTGCCAAAATGGAGTCAGACATGGAAAATCCAGATGAAATAATTGAAGCAGCCTTGCCTTATTGTCGTTTAAATATAACACTAAAAATTTACACAGTTTTTTTTCGGTCAATTAAAAAAAATTATGTACGATACTCGACCGGAAATAATTTTTACGGGTCTCCTCAAAACTACAGGACTCGCCTACGGCTCGCCCTGTAAATGTTTTTCGTCGACCCGTAAAATACCATTTTCCGGTCTAGTAACGTAAATAGCTATTTTACAAAACGGTAAAGACTGCATTTTGTTATTTTTTATTTTTAAGAATAAACACGACTTTAAAATTACCAAACAAAAATCCAGTTGCCGTTAAACTGAGCAGCACTTTACTTAAAATGTTTGTATTACTTTGACCCATTTTAGTAATTTAATATTTATAAAACCGACAATGCATTTTTTTTATTCAATAATGTTTTACGTAGTTCCCCCAGATTATGATACCCAATGTTATGAAGAGCCCGACTCTGGAAATTGTACGGAAAATTATCCTGCATTCTACTTTGACCGCAATATCGGACAGTGCAAATCATTTAACTTTACTGGCTGTGGAGGAAATAGAAATAGATTTTATAGTGAAGAAGACTGTGAAAGACAGTGTGGATCATACAGGGGACAAGGTAAGAATGTGTTTTGACTATAAACAATTATGAATAAAAAAATTAATTTAATCCTAAAGAGCTTAATTACCACATATTTTTATTGAAGATATGCTCTATATTGGTTAGGCGGATTTATTTATTGGATGGTCTTTTGGTTGGGTACACGCCTGGAAAGAATAGGACCGCTTCGGTCCTGGTCCCAGGGTATACGAGCTGACCCTGTTCAGCCCTATTCACCCCTCTATGAACTGGCCGGACGACTGAAACAAAATAAAGAAAAACCTCCCAAAAAACCCAAAAAATTCTAATTAAAAACGACGTTTTGATGGCAAGTCTGTCACCGTTGTCAAGTTAAAATTAAGTCAAAAAATAAAAATAAAACTTAACTTACATTTAAATTTAAAATGCTTTAAATTTTAGGCTTTCTAATATCGCAAGCTGAAAATGTCAAAGTATTTAAAAAAATTTAAAAGAAAAAGTGTCGGTACTGCTTTTCTTATAATAAAAACTATGTAACTAGGTGGATTTTTTTCTCCTAAAGTAAACAAGATACGAAAAAAAATATGTGACATAAAAGCTGTATTTTTATTTACTTAATCTAAAGCCGCGACAAGTCTTGGAACAATTTGCCGCGCCTCTTCACGCCGTTTCACGCCGCATACCCCGTCACATAGCTCGGACTTGGGTGTGGACAAAATTCACGTCGTTTCAAAGGCTTGGCGGATGATTTTCCGGTGATTCAAGCCTTGTTGATTTTTGGCGTCAAAGGAACGCACAAACAGGTTGGTTAGTTTGGACGGATGTTTGGCGAATTGTTGCAAGTCTGGGCGCAGCATTAAGAACGAACAAAAATTGTCCACACATTTACACACTCAGTGGCATACCGTTTTTTGTTAAAAATATTCCTTTAGTTGCTGCTCAAGACGCCACTGGACTTATTAAATGTAATAAAGTTAGTGATAAATTACCCCCTTAATGCCATAACTAACACTGCTAAATTAAAACAAAATTGACTAAAGGGTATTTAAAATAAAAGTACTAACACTTAAAAACACTATTTTTACAGGTTTTTTAACAATCCGTATGCAATTTGCAGAACTTACGTTTATATAAACTTTTTTATTTTTTCAATAGTATAATGTGCCACTAATTTTTTTACCATTCTGTAACACCCTCTAGAACCAAAATATTTTTTGTAGATATCTGTAATCTAGAAAGAGATCCAGGTCCATGCAAAGGCTACTTTGTTAAAAACTACTATAATAGAGCAGTTGGCAGATGTGAAGAATTTGTTTATGGTGGATGTCAAGGTAATGGTAACAGATTTAGTTCCGTGCAAGAATGTGAACACTATTGTGGCCGTCAAGAAGAGCCAAGACCCAATGTAACTAGTGCAGGTAATTTAAATGTTTGTGTTTAATCACGTTTTTTTTTGTTGCATGTCAGTTAATTAATCTTACATACACGGGGAAACTACAGATTCCTTATGTCATAAATTAATGAGTGGTAGTGGCGTAGCTAGAGGTGTTGGGGCCCGGGACGGCAAGTCAAATGGGGAGACCTCATTTTTTTTGTTGTGATTAAAAAAGTTCGAAAACAAAATAGAGCAAGAAAAAAGGCAACTTTGTTATTTTCATTTACTTTTTCTTCTACATAACAAGTTGGTCACCAGTACTAACAAAAACTATACCTTGTTCCTAGATTAATCCCCCTTTTGGGGGCCGCCCCCTCTCGCTACGGTAGTGATAGGATGTCAAAGTGAATAATTTATTTTATAATTTTTTTGTTACTTTGACACCCTGGATCTTTCTTAATAATAACTTCCGGAAAATATAAGTATGTTTGATTAAATTTTTTTTTGGCATAAGAATCTGTGACTTCTCCGTGTACTATTAATTAGCAGACACCCTCTTTTATACAGGGTGCCCGACTATATTTTGACCTATTTTGACCGTTAATAACTTTAAGACAAATACAGTTATTACAATGTGGTTTGCATAGAAAGCCTTAGATTTTTAAAAGTTTTTTATCATATCTTCGCCATTCTGTTGTGATATTCCGTTAATACAAATACAAAATGGCCGATTTTCCCGTATTTTTAAACTTTGTTATTTTAATTGGAATATTATGTATATTTTTTCCATCCTAAAATTCAATCTTTTCCCTTTAACATAATGTAACATAAGTTAGGGTTATTGAAAAAATAATGGATTTATTAATTTAAAAAAATGAGCATTGCAGTTAAGTATTATTTGACAATAAAAATTTGCTACATACAAAGTTACAAAATAAAAAAGCGGCTTTAAAGCTGTAGGATATTCACAATATTAACAGAATATTATAATAAAGTAATTTACCTTTACTAAAACTATTATTTTGTGAATAACGTATAGCCAAAGACAATTGTAGTTTCACTATAGTCACCCAGAACAATGCTAAATTTTTGGTCATTAGCTTGGAGGCTCGCTTCGTGGAATTTATGAAGCGGGTATCCATCGAGTACACACGTAAAGAGTACGTATAATTTGCCGCTTCATAAATTCAGCCCAGCCAGCGTCCAAACTGATGACCAATAATTTAGCATTGTTCTGGGTGACTATAGTGAAACTACAGCATTGTTCTGAGAGTCTATATCGAGACCTAAAAGAGATAGAACAAATCTGATTGCGCAATCACAATTTCAATTTTTAAAACAAATTTAATGGTAAAAGCAAACCATGGCTAACTTGATTCGTTTTGTAGATACAGAGTGTTTTTCAAATTTTGTCAATTTGGCCAGTCACTTGTAACTCGCTTGATATTAGATATGGAAGAAAAATGTTAATAGAAAAGTTTTAGGGATTTTTTCGATAAATTCAGTGGCGTAACTACATTTTTTCCATTTACTTTTATTTTCAAGTTATAACACAAAGTTGGTTTTTTAATGGAACACCCTGTGTATTTTATCGCCAATAGAAAGGTTTTCTTAAAAGCCTAAGAAATACCAAATTTAATATATCCATTCTTAATAGTTTCGGAAATATGGTCGTCATCAGATTTTTTTATCGAAACATCCTTTATATTATATTACCGTTGCAAAGATATTTTAAAGAGGTTTAAAAAAATACCACATTTATAATATTTATCTTTTATAGTTTTGAAAATATGACCATATAAATCTAAAAAATAGTAGATGTACGCATTAAGATTTGGACGCTCATATTTTCGAAACTGTTGGAAAAAATAATTTTAAATGTAGTAAATTTTTAAAGGTCTTTTTAATGTTGATGAAATATACAGGGTGTTTTTTTAGAAATGCTTTTTTTATCGAATTCCGGACGATGGCTATATTTCCAAAACTATTAAAAATTAAATATATTAAGTGCGGTTTTTAAGGATACCTTTTTATTGGTGATAAAATATACGGGGTGTTCCATTAAAAACAAGCCCTACTTTGTGTTATTACTTTAAAATAAAAGTCAATGAAAAAAATGTAGGTACGCTACTAAATTCTACCTAAAAATCCTTAAAACTTTCCCTTTTACATTTTTTCTCTATCTCTAATATCAAGCGAGTTACAAGCGCCTGGCAAAACTGACAAAATTCTAACTCTGTATCTCTTACCATTGAATTTGTTTCAAAAATTGAAATCGAGATTGCGCAATTAGATTTGTTCTATCTCTTTTAATTTCCGCTGTACCCTGCAAGGTCAACGAAAAGGCGCCACCCTGTACAATCAATTTTTTAGAGATCAATAAATCCATTATTTTTGACAATTCCCATAACATATGTTACATTTTTTAAAAAGGAAAGATTGAATTTTAAGGTGATAAAAAAATATGCCTGGTGTTCCATTTAAAATAACAAAGCTGCCCTATACCGGAAAATCGGTCATTTTGTTTTTGTGTTAACGGAATGTCACAAGCAATAGCGAGGATATGATAAAAAACTTTTAAAAATCTAAGGCCTGCTTAAACCCCTTCTTGATAACTTTATTTGTTCTAGTTTTTGCTATCAAAATGGGTCGAAATATATCGGGTATTAAACAGCTATTATTAGAGACATTTTGCACCTCTTATTTTGCAATTCCGTTGTGGTTAACGTTATTCTGAGACTGCGCAGTAACGCAAACATGGTCCGTTATCGTTATTAACCATACCGGACTCCTTTAATTACGGATGAATACCGAAGAGCTTATCGTTATCGTTATTTGTAAACTCCGTGGTTGCCGAATTGTAGAATTTTTAATATCAATTATTTTAGAAGGTTGAAATTTTAATACCGTCTTAATTAAAATATCATTGATACATAGCGAATAATTAGCGAAAAATCCATAGCAGTAAGAAAATTAAAATTGTGTAAAAAAATTAAAACGGACTTACATTTTTAAGGATGTTTTAAATCAGTAATTAATTTACATGTTACAATCTGGCACACTTGCTTTTTATTCTACTACCAAACCTAACCTTATTTTTTGTGTTTTGTTTTTTTGCTTATACTGTATTGTTTACATCTACTTTAAAAAACAAAAACCAGATAACTGTTTGCATATATTAAAATATCAATATATATCTTATGGAGAATAAAAGTAAGTACTGATTTTTCGTAAACTTTAAAATCGGTAAACCACAGGCAAAAATAAGGTTATGTGTCGAAAGCGCAGACGCAAGATAAATTTCTTAAAAGAGGCTGCAAAATCTCTGTCTAAAAATATAGTTATACCTTTCTAATGTACTAACATTTTCCATTTAGAAGTTTGCCAGTTATCAGCTGACCAAGGTTCTTGTCCAGAAGCTAACCATAAACGCTGGTACTTTGATAACACCCAAGGTGAATGCAAGGCATTCATTTATAGTGGCTGCGGTGGTAATCTAAACAATTTTAAAACTTTTCAGTCATGTCTTGAATACTGTAAAGATTTCTTACCATATACCGAGCCCCGTAAGTGTAATAATGTTTAACAATTTATGCTTTTTAATCAATTCACGCAATCAATCATATATGCACTGCTTTAACCCAAAATACTTTTTTAACGCTATACCTGATGTTTCTTACAGGTAGTTCCCTTAATAACTTTTTTATCTCTTGGGACAGAAAAATGAAATTTGGTAAACCGATATTTCACATAGTAATGCATTGGTTGATATATTCGGTTGTTTTCTATCATTCTCGGTTTAAACGAAGATGACTAAAAATGAAATTTGGTAAACCGATATTTCACATAATAATGCATTGGTTGAATATATTCGGTTGTTTTCTATCACTCCCGGTTTAAACGAAGATGACTAAAAATGAAATTTGGTAAACCGATATTTCACATAATAATGCATTGGTTGATATATTCGGTTGTTTTCTATCACTCCCGGTTTAAACGAAGATGACTAAAAATGAAATTTGGTAAACCGATATTTCACATAATAATGCATTGGTTGAATATATTCGGTTGTTTTCTATCACTCCCGGTTTAAACGAAGATGACTAAAAATGAAATTTGGTAAACCGATATTTCACATAATAATGCATTGGTTGATATATTCGGTTGTTTTCTATCACTCCCGGTTTAAACGAAGATGACTAAAAATGAAATTTGGTAAACCGATATTTCACATAATAATGCATTGGTTGATATATTCGGTTGTTTTCTATCACTCCCGGTTTAAACGAAGATGACTAAAAATGAAATTTGGTAAACCGATATTTCACATAATAATGCATTGGTTGAATATATTCGGTTGTTTTCTATCACTCCCGGTTTAAACGAAGATGACTAAAAATGAAATTTGGTAAACCGATATTTCACATAATAATGCATTGGTTAAATATATTCGGTTGTTTTCTATCACTCCCGGTTTAAACGAAGATGACTAAAAATGAAATTTGGTAAACCGATATTTCACATAATAATGCATTGGTTGATATATTCGGTTGTTTTCTATCACTCCCGGTTTAAACGAAGATGACTGCTGTTTTAATATTTTAAATTGCACCACTGGTAAATTTTAGCTAATTTCTAAAGAATGCAATATTCTGAATATAGTGACACCCCTAAATTTTGGGTAAACTAACAATGAAAAAGTAGATTTATCTGTCTTTTGTCTTTTACGACTTCTCCAGAAGAAGAAAAAGTTTAAAAATCCCAAGGTCATACATCCTTTTTTTAAATGAAACGTGTGTAACTTGTTAGCATATCCTAAAAGAGCTATTTATTTCAAACAATTTGGTACTACAAGCATTATATTTTGGGATAGTCTTTTTCCAAAAAAAAAAATAATAATAATAATAAAAATAATTTCCCGCAAGGGGATGACAGCACCCAATATGGTTTCTTAGGTTTGATTTTACAATAATAGGAAAAATTATAAACATTATTTATTTATTTAATTTTGGCATTAAAAATGTTTCGCAACAAAACTAAAGCTAAAAAAGACAAAATAAAGGTTTTAATCTTTATATACAAAACATTTAGTAAAAATGGAGTCGGTATAAATAATATTGTGGACAAAGTAAATATACTGAAACAAATAAAAAAAAATTATAAAGAGTATAAAGGTAAGTCTGCACCATTGCTAATTAACTTAGCTAAACACCTAGGGAACGTAATTTGTAGAGAAACATACTTTTGTTTTTACAGTCCATAAGTCTCAAAATGCTTTAAGAGGGTTGTACATAAATCCTTGTGAGCGTCAGCTGCGTCCCCGATGGTTGAATTGTACAGGGTGCCTCAGAAAAAAGATCAATAATAAATTTGTTTTTTTTAAACACCCTGTATATTATTTTATATTTGGATTGTAAAACTAAAAATACTTTAGTTTTTTAGGATATTTGGGATTTTTAAAAATAATGACAAAAACAAAAGTTTATTATATCTTACCTTACTTACGCTTGATTTTGTATATTATATTAGAATGCTAGAATAATAACTGAACACCTACTTTTTAACTTTTTACTATAAATTATACAGGGTGTCCAGAAACTAATATTTTTAGTATTATATTAATTTTTGGACACCGTGTATTATTTATATTAAATAATTATTGAAATGTAGGTGATCGTACAGTTAATATTCTAGTAATCTAACATAATATATGTACAAAGTCAAGCGTAAGTAGGTTATATTAACATTTTATTTTTGTCAAGAATTTTTCAAAAATCCTAAATATCCTTAAAACCTTACATTTTTGGATTTAGGTATCGCTGATAAAATTTACGTTATTTTAATTTCTACATTTTAAAACTGACCTAGTATACAGGCTGTTACATTTTAAAAACACAAGTTTATTATGAATTTTTTCTTTGGGGCACCCTGTAGAATTCCACCATCGATGCCGCAGCTGACGCTAACAAAAATTCATGTACAACCCTCTTGAAGCATTTTACAAGTTATTAAAAGGGAATTGGTGGACCACTTCAAGTTAGTAGCTTTTAGCACTTAGCGACAATGCCGACTTTAATATA
Source organism: Listronotus bonariensis (assembly GCA_014170235.1). Lineage (NCBI taxonomy): Eukaryota > Metazoa > Arthropoda > Insecta > Coleoptera > Curculionidae > Listronotus > Listronotus bonariensis. The sequence continues at coordinate 166,205 of JACEGR010000439.1, read as the reverse complement.
CTTTAAATAGCCTAGATATGAAAAGTTAGGGGAAACGAGATAATTGTCAATCAAATATACACCTTCTCAATATGGGTATATAAGTTACTTCTTTCCTTAATTACCAAATCTTAATCCCATCCATACATTGCTTTTTCCAGAGTCTTTCCATTTTCAAAATATCGAAATCTGGAGTTTAAGACAAAAGTAACATTAAAAACACTCCATTTAAATTATCATATTTATTTTATGATATTTTGCATATAATTAATAGTATTTTAATATTTCTAATTCCAGCTGTTGAAGGACCCGATGTATTTGCCCCACACGAATGTCAACTCAAATTCGACGAATGTAATACTCTTAGATGTCCTTATGGTATTGAAGCTTACGTCGATGAAAACGATTGTAATGGGTGTAGATGCAGAGATCCATGCAAAGATATTGAATGCCCTGAAGAAACGCAGTGTGGTATCGATTTAAATAGAAACAAAACGTCTCCTCAAGATGCAGACTTTGTGGCTATATGCCGTGAGAGTAAGTAATAGGTTATAAAATGTCGTATCGAGGGTTTTCTGCCAGAAGGGCGTATCCACATAATTTGTTATTTTCTTTTATTCGCAAAATTTGACGCTTATGGCGATTTGTTTGACATGCCAGAATGCCGTATTTCCTGTCAATAGAAAAGCCTATTATTGCACTCTTTTTGTGGCATATCAACATTTATTACAATTTCGAACATGCCAAAAGGTCTTATATTCTTACATAAAAAGAATATCACAAATTATGTGGATACGCCCTTCTGGCAGCCCCTCTTTAGGTAGTAGTTGTTTAAAAAATAACGACCGTGGTGGCACTACCGCGTTGTCTAAAAGGTGCTGTGAAATGGACAACGTTGACGGAACAGGGGTACGATGAGTCAAACATCTAATAACCCAACACCCACGGTACCCTGGTATTGAGGCCTATGGCTTCGTGGGATGTCAAAAGATAAAAAAAGGAAGACAAAAATTATGTTAAAGGCGTTTAACGTTTTGTTAAATATTTGTTTTTTTCTAATACTTTTAAAGATACATATTTTTAAACAAAATTTATACGTTATATTTTTATCTACGCTTTGTTGGCAGCGGTGGTAGATAATTAAAGGGCCTTTAAGACAAGGTGGTACATGACCCCCTTTCCATTTTACCCAAATTTTACCCGATCTCCATATCTTGTCTCATTCAAAAAATAAAGGGGGGCGGGGCGTCATTTGACGAAATAATTTGTAAAGTGTCTTTTCAAATACGAAACGTTGGAGTAAATGCAATGGTGGTTTTTCCTTGTCTTCATTCCACTATGCTACTCCAACTTACCCTAAAATTTCATCGGATTTTTATTTTAAAGTTAGGCAAGGTATTAAGAAGGTATTAGGGATATAAATACTTAAACACCCCCGTATCATTGAAACGAAGCATTTAGAGACCCATGTTTTATTTTTTTACATTTTTAGACCCAAAATATTCTATTTAATTCTATATACAATGCTTGTCTAAAGTCCGGACCCCTCCGTAACCTTTTAATCGTTTGATATTTTTTCATGAGAATTTGATTACTTTAGTAAGACAACATAAACAAAATTTTAGGCAAGAAATGATAAATATAAATGCCAAACTGACAGTTGCACGCCACTTTAAAAACACTAAAAACTCATCAATTTAGAGCTTCTGACGAGTACTTTATAACCACAAAATATATAGTCAATACCTTTACCTACTACAAATGGCGGTACTTTGAAAATTACCTGAATACCTGATTTAGATGGCCATATTTTCGAAACAAATATAGTAAGATAAAGATAATGTGGTATTTTCTTACAAATATCCTTTTAATGGTGATATAATATACAGGGTGAGTCATTAAAAAATATATACTTTTGTCCTACACTGTATATTATCACACATATCACCATTAAAAAGATATTTAAAAGAGCTTTAAGAAAATACCACATTAAGTATATCTAACTTTATTAGTTTCTGATAATATGGGCATCTTAATCAGGTATCCCGGTAATTTTCAAAGTACCACCATTTTGTTGTAGGTAAAGGTTTTGGCTTTATATTCTGAGGTTATAAAGTACTCGTTAGGAGCTTTAAAATGATGTGCCACAAGACCCCCTCTTCCATTTAATTTTTGATTCAAAATGTCGCCCAACTGTCAGTTTGACATTTATATCTGTCAGTTCTTGCCTAAAATTTGGTTTGTGTTGTCTGACTAAAGTCCTAAAATTTTCATAAAAAATATTAAACAAATTCAAAATTTAGGAAGGGGGGTCCTGACTTTAGACAAGCACTGTATAATATATTTGCTTACAGAAAACAAGGCTGGACAGTGTCCATATCCACAAAGAAACGACAGCAGCTGTGATAACGAGTGTCAAAGTGATGCAGACTGTGCTCTTCACCTTAAATGTTGTGCAACAAATTGCGGTACAGTCTGTTTGGAACCTCAAAAACCATCGGAACTTGTTACGCAGACAAGCGAGCCTGGATATACACAAGCGCCACCTGTAGTATGTAAGTGTAATTTATCTATCGTATTGGAAATTTTAACTACCGATGGGGGCGCTGCTAAACGTAAACAAAGTCGAAAGAAGCAGGTAATAGGCAGGTAGCTAGCTTTGATCCTGTTACGGATTTTGGGTTTTGAAACGGTTTAAAATACTGTTTAAGTTACAATACAGCCGTGAATTTGTATAGATTTATACGTATTAAGTGTGTTAAAACTAGATTTGTGAGTTTGAGTAGTGCTCTTGATGGTTTAACAGACTATTTTGTTACTGTTGATTAGTGAAGAAAGCGCCATGTAAAACTTTTTTCGGAATGAGTAAAGAACTGTTTTTGACCCTCCACCACCACTCCCGATAGTAGGTGCACAGTGAAAGGAGAAGAAATCTTAAATTTAACCATATTATTTTGATTATACACGCGTCTTGTTATTTTAGATGTTAATGGCTCTGCTGATGCCATAATAAACGTTTTAATATAAGTGAAAAGAAAGACTTTTTGATAAAAATGATAGCAAAACACACAGTTGCGCCGTTGACCACCAGAGGTCTCATTGATCTTTAAAATCGCCAATAGATATGTTTTATATTGTGTGGCAAATCTTTATTTAATAAAAAAATGTGTTGAGTTACTTACCAGATAGTTCATAGGTTACTAGAGGGGAGAAAGGGAGGGGTCGAGTTTAATTTCACTTAATCTCACAGTGGGGGAAGGGGGACCTGTGCAAAAATCTCGTAATTTATCTTCCGCTAGGAACAGAAAAATAAAAGTTACTAGATTTGAGCAGGTCCACCCAGAAAAATGTATCCTGTGATGAAGTGTCACTTTTTAAGTCAAGAACTTTTTTTTGCTCTTTAAAACCGATATCTTTTGGAGCGACCTTTCTTCCCTTCAAGTTGTTTGTGAATCGCAGTAATTACCGTATTGTATTGCAATGCAGTTATGCCACAAACTAACTTTAAAAAAATCTCACGTAATATTGGAGGTTGGAGGGGGTTAAACGCAAGTCAAACCAGGGGGAAGAGGGAGTAAAAAATGAAAACAAAACGCCTAACGTAATTTGTGGATCATTTGGGTCATGATTCCAGAATATGCACCTTGCCACGCACTAGGGGTCGATTAACTCTGACCAGAAACCCAAAGACATTTTTTACTCTTTGTCTTTTGTATTTAAATATACCTTGGCAAATTATTTTTAAGTAATTGTTTAAACAGTAGTGTAAACAGAGGTGTATGCGATCTAGGCTTGGGCAAAATGGATTTTGGACAAGCAATACAGAGGCAAACACCTGTATATATGCAGTGAATGAAGAACCACCCTGCAACTATTAAGTAAGTAGAGTAGTAATTGAGTCCAAGCTAGTTAAGACGTATGGGGACTCTCAACACATTAGCAAAGCCCAATACGGTCAATTTGGTATGGGTACCAGAACACACTGGTATCAAAGAAAAGGAGACAGCGGATAAACTGGCTGTAGTGAGTAGCAATAATCCCGAGCATGTTCTGTGGGATTCTCAAGCCAAGCGATTGGCCAAGGATTAAACCAAAAGAAAGATTAAGGAACGATGGTAATCAGAAACAAAGATAATGGGCAAGGTAAATAAAGCTAAGGAAATGCTTTTACTTAAAATAGGAAGAAACAAAATATACAAATTTTCATGACCAAAATAAGGAGAAGTCTATAGTAATAGCATTTACTTAACTTAATTCACCTGGCCCAATGCATACCAGGGCATTGCTCAAACCCCTGGCCACGTGATTATGAAATGTAGGGGTCTTGAGGGTCCATGTAAGTACATATTTGGAATCTTCAAGATCGAATCCGAATCACTAAACCCGTCGGGACTTGACCTGGGACATGATGCAACATTTTACACATAACATCGACCTGGACAAAGTACCGACAGTCTGAAGGATATATCCTTACAAATGGAATCTTTTACACTGGTGCTAGATGAGTGCGCTGCAAATATCTTTAAAAAAGTGATTGTTTAAAGTATTCTAATTATAAAAATAGTAGAATAGTATTAAATTAATTTCAAGCTACGTTATTACAAATCAAACTTTTACCAATATTTACAAATTGGTTACTCCCTGAGCTTAGTACAGATCCATGAAACTGTGCGCATTTTTCTAAATAAAACAATTATGTTGTAAAAAGGCATTTATAGAGGCAGAATAAAAATAATTTTTTTGGTTTAGATTATGCCCCAAGAATTGACGTAGAAACATATGAACCTGAAGTCTCAGCTCTACTTGGCGATCAGGCAACGCTAAACTGCGCCGTTACCGGAAATCCCAATCCCAAGATTACTTGGAGCAAAGACAACCTAATAGTAAGTTAATAATTAGTAAAGTAATACTTTACAAAATTAAATAGGAAGCTAAATTATTTATTTAATTATATTTTCTTTTCTAACTTAAAATTAAAAAAAAAAAATATTTATATATAACACCATGGTTAGTTCTGGTTAGGTTCATTTCTTTAATCTCCTTCTCTTAGGTTTGAAACAGATCAATAAAAATACCTTTAGGAAATAAAATAAGTGTGTAAATACAACATTTTATAATGAAATTGACAGACAAAAATTGGAAGATGGCTACTAGTCTTGATCTTATTATTTTAATGAAAAAAGAGGTTTTAAACCTGCAGTCAAGTACTTTATAGAATACAAAGTCAGTACCTTCACTTACTGCAAAATGGCATATTGAGTACCTGATTTGGATGGCCATATTTTTTATACTAGATTAACTTAAATATAAAATGTGGTATTTTCTTAAAGCTAGGACTAGGGAAAAATTATTGGACATTAGGTTATTAAAAGTCCTCCCCCTTTCCTTTATCTTTTAAATGTGTCAAAATATCGAGATTGTTAAAACATTGGGTAAAAGGATGTCACACACACTACTTTTTAGCAGAAAACTTTAGTCGTCACGTGGCTCTGTTCACTATAAATTGAGAAAAACACCTAAACAAAAAATGTATTTCATTAATTTAAAAATTCAGTCACCCTAGTTACCACAATAAAAGAATGTATTTTATTGTTTAAAACTACAGTAACCGGAGTTACTTACTAGGTAATCATTATCAATTTATAGTGGCCAAAGTATAGTGCTAAGGGGCACTATCAACTTTTTTATTTGAAGGGGGTCTAGTAGCACCTCGTTGTCATAGCCCACTGCACCGATTTTGAAAAACAAAGCTGGGTTGAGTAGAGAATTAAACGGTTTTAAAAATATGACCTTTACCATCAAAAAAAAAAGAGTTGATAGTTGACACTAAGCTACGTGACCACAAAAATATACCAAAAAGTAGTTTTGGTTAGTTTTTTATTCAATCCTTATTTAAAAGATAAGGGGGTATGACTTGTATAAACCTTACTAGAAATATGTCTTGCCCATCGTCGAGCTGTGGGAGATGTATCGCTCTTCTATAGATACTTTTACGGTTTCTGCTCCGACGAATTATCCAGTATAGTCCCTCCTCTTGCAGCTCCCAACAGAGAAACTCGTGGTGCCGCACGTATGCATTCCTATACGGTCCAATTGGACAGGCCCCTAACTTCCCATTTCGTTCGTTCTTTTATCCCTAGAGTTTTTAGACTGTGGAACCTACTGCCAGTGGAGGTCTTTTCTTCCCCCAAATTTTCAAGTTTTTAAGTCCCGTGTTAGCAAGCTTCCTCTTACCCTGCTTAAGACACCCACGGTACGTTAGTATTTAGGCTTTCAGCCTTCGTGGATTGTCCAAAGATTTAAAAAAATGTGTCATGGATCAATCAAACAATTATGTTATATTAAAATATATATTTATACTGGGTGTTTTCTAACTACGGTACGAAACGTAAGGAGGTGATTTTTTTATGTCTTTTTATAAAAAAAGTTTCTATTAGCATATGTCCGGACTTGCTTTATTTCTAAGGGTGTTAAAGTTTAAAAAACATGTGATATTTGTTAAATATCTTAAAAACTGTTTTACCCATTTTTATAAAATTTGGTACACCTATTGATTGTAATAGGACGCTTGTAAAGCTTTACCTAGATTAAGATTGTTGGATCCAGTGGCGTCTCAGTGGGCACCACAGCCCATAGTATTGAGAGAAAAAGGTACGCCACTGATTTTTTATGGATTTTTTTATATATTTTACCGAATAAGCAAATAAAAATGCCTTTAATTTTTTCGTGTTTTTTTAGAATCTCGTTTGCGAAAAAAAAACTTTTTAAAAGTCAGTGGCGTACTTTTTTCTCCATAATATGGGCTGTGGTGTCCACTGAGACGCCAATAGATACAATAATAATAATCTAGGTAGATATTTACAAGCGTCTTATCACACTAAATAAGTGTACTAAATTTAATCTAAATTAGGATTTAGGATATTTACAAAACCTACTTTTTATAAAATCTTTAACGCCCTGTATCTTAGCAATAAAGCAAGTCCGGACAAGTTTTTTTCATAAAAGAAAAATATGGCAAATCGCCTCCTTAAGTTTCGAAACCTAGTTAGGAAACACCCTGTATATTAAAACAAGTGCGACTTATACATACGTCTTTAATATTTTTTCTTTTTTTTTAACAATATACAACACTACTGGTAGTTTTAAGGGTTATTTTCTTTGTTAGCTGCTTACAGCAGCTGTAAGCACTTTCATTTTTTGACAAATCAATGACGTCAGTCTTACAGCAGCTCACAGCGGTTGTTAGCGGCGTCGGGAGATGTCTAACCACTGTCTAACAGGATGAAAAGACAAGGAGGGGAAATAGAGCCGAATTTGAGGTTAAAAGTCAAACAAAATTGACTAAATGCATTCTAATAACAATAACAATAGTATGTGCGGGAAACCATGTGAAGGATTATTTACCTGCCATTAAAGATATTGCGCATTTTTGTTTTAAAACTGGACTTGCCATTTTTTAGGTTATATTAATATTTTTTTATGTCATTTGTCATTGGCGGTAAGCGCTTTTATTTTTTTGATTCACATTATAATGACGTCAGCTGTTAGACAAGCTTGTTAGCAGCTGTAAGACAGAAGAATTAGAAAAATATCCCTTTAATTTATTAAACGATGCACAATGGTAAATAATTTAATTTAATTCATTTTTTCTAGATTGATGGTACTCATCCGAGGTACAGAATAAGGTTGGATCAAACGCTTCAAATAATTACCCTACATAAGACTGATTCCGGTGTGTACCTGTGTACTGCAGAAAACAGCATTGGTAATCCAATTCAAAACCAAATTAAACTGGAAGTATTAGGTATGCTTTTAAAATTGTATAAATATTTAATTAGTTGGTTCTTGCATGCTTTATTATGTTTTGTAAAGGTAGTGGTAAAAACTAATTTTCATTTTTCTTAACCACAAATACAAAGATAGACAATATAGAAAGTCGTTAGAGTTGTGGTTTTAAATATTAAAAATTTCAAAATGTTGTCGTACACGTGCCCTAAAGAAATATATAAACAAAATTCATGAATATTTATTGTTTTAAAACTAGAAATACTAGAATAATAACAGAAATGTGTACCACTATGTCTACGCTTATCATATTCTTTATAAAATACTCAATGTCATGTATACAGATTGGCTAAACTTGATCTATGGATAGGATTTCTAAGTAAAGAAAAGAGATATTACTAGGAAATATATAAGTTGAAAAGAAATAAAACTTAATATTGCGTCATTTTCGTGTATCTCCCTTTTTAAATTAATTGGTTTGGAGGTGTACGCTGAAGCGGCAAAACTTCTTTTAAAAAATTGTAATTTATGTAACAAGTGCATAAAGTGATTCTTTTTACGAATGAGAAGTTTGACAGCACGAGCCGTTAGGCAAGTGCGGCAATCCCATGAGTAAAAAAAAGACATTTTATGCATGTGTTAAATACTACATTTTTTCCACGAACGTATAAAAATTTCTCAAAACATCATTTTATACATGTTTTATTTATCTAAACTTATTAATTTAAATTTTTTCGGCACAGCCATTATCTTGCAACAAAAAATATAGCCTCATTATTTGTTAAAAGACAATTATCCTCTTCATAACTATGATTTTTTTATTTAATTTTAGAAAATTGTATGTACTTACTTTTGGTAAAAATAATACTAAAACAGTATAAATTCCTTTTCAAATTCTTAGTAGTTATTCAAATTCATTATTACTATTAATTTTTAATAGTTTCTATTAAATTTATTTGCAAACTGTCAAATTTTAAAACTAGTGACGCATGAACCAAAAGAAATAATGACGAAATCAAAGGTAACTTGACCGTTTGGTTCAGTTAATGTCGCGTTTACGGTTATATTGCATAAATTGATTTTTAAGTTTATTGTAGTAGGCGTTAAAACAAAACACAAATTCAAAGTGTAAAAAAGCTTTCAAGTGTTATAAAAAGTAACTTTTTAAACACTTTGTGTAGTGTACTAGAATGGAGTACTTTAACTTCATGTTAACGATGAAAATACAGCATTTTTTTAACGGTCGTAAAAATTATAATTTTTATAAAATTATAACCCTGTCAACTTAGTTTATTTAAAGTAAATGATTGTAAAATGATAAGTTTTGCACCTTTGCAGCACCATTATTCAGGATAATACGCATTGAGAAATTATTGTTAAAGACAACTAATGACTAAAAATGAAGAAAAAAAGTTGATAAAATGTGTTTGGTTAGGGAGATAACCAATCATTTAAAATTAAACAAACAAAATATAATTCTTGGGACAAATAATAACTAATCTTGTAAAAAAAGTACCTACTAATCTATTTGTTGTTTCAGAAATAATCAGACTCGTAAGCCCTAATTATAATTCTAATCGCGTAAAAATAAAATTACAACTAAGTGTAGAGTGTACTATAAGGAATACCAAACATACTTATCATGATTTGTTTTCATTATTTCACACTAGAAATATGTTACAAACTTTTTAGCAATAATTTTCCAAGTTGCCCTGTAGGATTTGCTTCCAACTATGAATTTTTTATATTGTTTATCTTTGTTAATAAACACTGGCGGACAAATTAGGTAGTTTACTTTGAATTTGATTTTTTTATTTTTTAAATATTGTAATTGTATTGTTTTAATTAGCAAAATCTTACAATTAATTATTTTAAATTAGATTGTGACTCTACGATTTATTCTAATAAAGCAACGCTTTTATGTTTACAATGACATTTGTGTTATTATCAAAAAACTAATAAAATAGATTACTGAAAAAACTGAACAAGACATATAAATAAATAAATAAAGAATCACACTTTTTTCAATGGTATTCTACTCCTGCAATAACAATACTCTTAGCTCCTGAGCAATTCTGGGAGTTTGTGTAGTGGATGGAAGACACAAATCATGTCAGAAAACATGTATAATAGATAATCCTAAACACAAATGACCCAGAGCCTTAGAACAATGATTTATAGTTTTATAAACAAATGCTTGTAAAATCACAACTTCAAAGTGTCCTTATTTTTTTGCTCGTCAGTGTATTTTTTAAAAACACAAAATTAAATATTTACTTAATAACATCTGACTTCTGGTTTATAGCTGTAGTAACTGTAATTACTAACCTTGTAACTTTAACCTTTAGATTCACCTGCCGATCGTCCAGTAACAATTCTTAATGGTGCGGATCCAGAACTTCTTGTTACCAACATAGTAACATCCTTTAACTCTCCTGCTAGTCTTAATTGTTACGCTTTGGGATGGCCGTTACCCGCAGTAACTTGGTGGAAAGAAGACGAACTTATTCCTTTAAAAATCGCGAATTCGAAGTTACCAAAGATTATTCCCTTATTATTAATTCTGTCCAGTTACATAATCTGGGTGTCTATACATGTCAGGCATATAACGGTAAAGGCAAAGCTGCTAGTTGGTCAGTAACTGTCAGGGCTAAGGGTCCTTATTATAGTAGTAATCCAAGTGATACAAAATACTTGCAGTACGTCGTTAATCCTTCTGAACCATCTACAACGACTGGTGTTGCACCCATTATTCGGGCTTCTTCACCATTGCCAAACATACCTCTTTACCCACCAGTTCAAAGACCTACACCTCAACCGTATATTCCTCCAGTATATTCAACTGAAACTTACCCTGATATTATTGATCCTAATGAAATTGTACCGGAAATTCCTGATGCAGCTGGACATAGACCACCACCAATCGAACCAGTCTATATTGGTAACGTATTTTGTTTTTTTCTGTACATATATATTAATAATATTTAGTGCATGTTAGTTTTGTAATATTGATGGGTTATAGAAATATTAGAACCAGTTTCATATTATGTAGTTATTGGGTAATAATTGTATAAAATAAATAATGTATAATTGTTCTTAGTTTTAAATTTATACACGCATTCTTTTTATTATGATAGTTTTAAAGAATGAGATTTAAAGAATAACCACTGATTTTAATATTATTAATAGTATTAATTCACTGAATATTAATAGTTTAAAAAAAGCGCTAAGAGCAAAGGTATAATAAAAATAATTTTTGGGTATACTAGATTCACTGGGAATGGAATTTTATAGTTATGTCTGTGATTTTTTTTCATTTTCACAGCAAAAAATAATTATAACAAAGAAGCAAAAGTAAAACTAAAATAAAAATTTGCAAACTTTTCGGTTACTATATCAGCATATAGAAAAAATATACCAAGAAGTTTTGGTCAAATCAGGTGAACATTATTACCTAATTTACGTGCCGACAATATACTCTTAGGCCGTGTTTCCACGGGCCATATTTTGAAGTTGATATGGGCCACAAAAAGTGGTTTGATAGTACAGTGACAGAAGTTTAATTGTGGTTGTTAAAACGCCCGTGTATAAGGGAGTAAAGTTTTAGCATTGGAAACGGAACTACAAGGTGGCGACACACCAACCACTTTTTGTGGCCCATATTAACCACGAAACAAGAAAGGTTAAATATCAACTTCAAAAACTGGCCCGTGGAAACACGGCCTTAGTGATACAAAAATATTAGTTTTTGCGCTTATAAAAGGTGTAAAAAAGGGTACCATAAATTCCTGAGGCTAAAATATGACTATCTCACCCAACTTATATCACTCTAAAAGTGGATAATCCCGAAGATACAGGGTGTTTAACACTTATTTTGGTATTAGCGTCTTTCTTTAATAAATTTGCTAATAAATAGGTATATTCTTAAAATATTTTAATAGAAGAAGTTTTGGGGGTGAGAAATTAGTATCTGCTATTAATTTTATTGTAAATTCTACAGGGTGCCACCCGCGGTTTTTGTACAAATTTAAAACGATATAACTTTTAAGAGCCGTAGTTTTAACTTATTTTACATAAAAAAGGTATACTTGGTAAAAGTTAATTTAAGTAACCGTTTTTGGGATATCTGGATTTAACAAAATCACTTCTCATATGGCTGGGTCTAAGCTAGAGTGTGAGTCTGCAGATGATTTTAAGAAGATAAGTTGATACGTCCTAAATATGTTATCTTTTGAGATACAGAGTGGTAAAATTTTGTAAAATAAGCAATTTTTAACTCTATTTATTTCAAAAGCAGAGACATTTCGGATGTAGGTTTATTTATTTTTTTCTTTTTAAAATTACCTAAAGATTTGAACTCCTTAAAATTAACAACTTATTCTGAAACACCCTGTATAGCTTAGACCTGGTCATACAGAAAATGTTTTTTTTCTTAATCCAGATATCCCAAAAACGGTTTCCTAAATCAACTTTTACCTCGTTTGCCTTTTTTATGTAAAACATATTAAAAATTGCAAATTAGTATTTAACTTTAACATACAGAGTGGCTTGAAAAAGGTATTTCGTTTTTAATTTGTGCAAGATACTGCAAGTGCGCTCTTAAGAGTTTAGAAATTGAGAGCAGATTCTAGTTTATTTTAGAAAAATGCAGTGGGGTATTATTTTCTTCTTAAAAAATATTTACCTTAAACCCCGAATGGACGACACTGGTAAAAATTCTTTTTTTCTTGTATGCCAAAAAATGTTGTCTGGTGCAAAGGGTGCGTCCCCAAATTTTTACAAATATCAGAATGGGAATAAAAATTATTATAAAAATACATTTTTTTAAATTTAAACACAAAAACTAAGGGGTTTAGAACATCCTAAAATTTTTCGCATTTGTTTAGAAACATCCTGTATTAAAAAAATAAAGTGTCTCAAAAATAAATTTAATACTGTTAATAACTAGTCTTTTTCACCAATTTTTCAGTTCCTGTAAGAGCAAATATAACCACTAATGATAGGCGATACCCAACTGGCAGTAATGTGGAAATACGATGTGATGTCTATGGTTACCCGTCTCCTCAGGTTAAATGGTATAAGGATGGTGTGCCAATAAATTTGAATGACAGGATATCAGAGTCAGGTAACAATATATTTAATAAGGATACAGTATTAACGTTTTATTGCAGGTAGAAAATTATCAACTTCTGTCCTGTAGTTTATAATTGAGGAGCGACTGAGCAAAAAGCATTAAATCCGTTTTTTGTCTTTTCTTTATATGGACATACGAAGTCGCTTCATTTTGATTAATTTATCATCTTTTAAAAGCAATTTAATTAAATCGCATTAAATTGCTTAAAATTTACCATCATAGATTAACTAAACTAAGCATTATGCGTTAAATCCAAATTTTATTAAACGTTTTTTGGTGTTTTACTCAAAAATATATATTTTGGATTTAATGCTTTTTGCTCAGTTGCTCCTCAATTATTGTTAAGGATGTTTCTTGTTAATTGAAATTTTAACCATTCTTCTGGACCGAATCAAAGATTTTTGCTTTTTTTATAAAACTGTTTGTTTTTGACATTCTTGCAAAATTTTAATACAGGGTGTCAGCTAATTAATGGTATACAGAAAAACTTAACTTAATTCTATCTAGCATTACATTATTTTTGGTTGCTGATTTTGTTTTAACATCATTAAATGTACCATGACTAATTAAATTTGTTTTAATAAAACACGAATATGGAAAAAATTATTCCAATTACATATTAATATCCTGCATACAGTCGGTCTTAACTTTGGATCACTCTTGCAATCGCTAGGGTGAAATTGGCATACAAAAATTTTATATTGGCGTTTTTACTATTCATTTATGCTCGGAAGGTAAAGCAAAAGTGTCTAAAATTTTAACAAATAAAATGTTAAATTCATAATATTATTATAAAGAGGTACAGTTTGTGACATTGTTTCTTTGTAAGGGCAAATCTTCAAAAATACTGAACCGATCATGAAAATTATTTTACAATCAGAAAGCTACACTATTCGTGAGTGCTATGGACTATATTTTATTATAATGAAACAAAAAGTTCAGAGGAAAATATAATTTACGCCCAACGAAGTGGGCAAGGGTAGGCTAGTATGATATATAGTGTGGGACAAATTGTGTGTGGGCACACTTTCTAACTAATGATAACTTGTTATCGGTTGTGCCTATCTATTTTATTTTTAAGGGGCTAATTGGTTGATATGTTTCCTCTGGATTTTCCAATTTTGGTAATATAGGACCAGACTTACGGGCCTTTTTTAAAAATGATGAATTTATCTTCATTGCAAAAAAATCTAATACGTTTAATTTTAATTAACTTGTATTAGCATTCAATTCAGAAACCATGGTAACCTCACATTTTTAATTTTCAAAGCACAGTAAAAAAAGTTCCCTGTTAAAACTTAGAAAAATGCATGTTTTATGGGGCGCATCATTTATCAAGAGTAATCATTATTATTCCTGAATTCTCAAATTGGTGACAGATTCGCTTTAACTGAATTATTTCTCATAATTTAACTACAAGAAAAACGTATTAACCTAATCGTAGCTAAATCCTATTTCTTTTGCAACGATGTTAAATACAGTATTTTGGAAAAAGTCCTGTAAGTTCAGTCCTGTCCAAATCTGTTTAACCAAAATTAGCAAACCTAAAGTAAACACATCTGTTCATTAGCCCTTTCAAAATAAAAAGATAGACACAAGAAATAAAAAGTTATTGTTAGTTAAAAATGTTTAATTTAGCCGACATTGTATATATGTATATGCAATGGAACAATATTTACATATTATCAACGATATATTTTATTTAACAAGATTATTCACCAGGCAAATTTGTACAATATACTTAATGTTTCGTCGTAAATCCCTTGCTGCCATATTTTAAACCTTAAAGTCTGTAAGGACAACAAAATATTCTAAACTTATTTTTTTAAATAATATAGGCACGGGATTGGCTTTTGCAACTTCCAAAATTATTTTCATTTTAAAATTACACTCTTTTAATTATTCTAAAATGTGCCTTTGCTCAAGTATTTTGTCTTTTTAATTATTTAGTAAAATGTGTTAAATTCTAAAAATTTGATAGTTTTGGCATCACTGCTTAATTTAGGCGACTCTAGGCGGTGCTGCCCTCATAAAAATGTAAAGTATTTACTATGGATGGTGGAGGGAGGATAACCATCTTTTATGGCGGACAAGTTGAAAAAGTGGCCATCGGAATGTAGCAAGTTGTGATGGCGCCACAGTCGCCAGTGGAGGGATTTTGGTATTTCTTTCCTTTTTGTTTTGAATCTATCTGTTCTTTTTCATTTTGTATCTCACTCTAATAATTCATGCTCATTGGTTAAAAAATCTCCTCTGGCTACTGTAGCGCCACCTTAAGTTGCTCCTTTCGACGGACACTTTTTTAAACATTCAGATGGTTATCCTCCCCTCCACCATCCATAGTATTTACAAAATAAAATAGAGTTCTTACAATTACGTTCCAGAGACTTACTCAAAGCACGATTTTATAAAACGATATGAATGTACAGTGGCGGAGTAAAGACAAATTAGTTTTGTTAAATACCTAATTTTAACTTTAACTAGTCACAGACTTAGAGCGTTATCAGAAATAAAATTTTGGATCGTAAATATTGATTTCAGAATTACAGATTAGGGATGCGCGATTTTTATCGGTGATATCAAACCATCGATGTTAGGGAATCGATGGTCGATATTTTACAAGCGTTTGGGTATAGCCGGCTGTTTTCTATTTAGAAGCATTTAAAATGACACAACCACAAATTTAGTGGATTTTTTTGGAATTTGACCGGTTTGCCGGGAAATAATAAATAGTGTGTTAGTCTCAGTTTTAAATAAGGAATCTTCCTATCTACCGATAAAATTAGTAAAAACCGCCAGTAATAACAAATTTATTTACATTTTTGGCGGTTTTTATAAACGTAAATAAAAAAACCGCTGGACGGCGGTTCGTTTCTTATAATTGAGCAAAACCGCCGGCGGTCATTTTGCCAGTGCCTAAAGAAAAATACCACAACTATTTATTTGCATTATCAACGATATATTTTATTTAACAAGATTATTCACCAGACAAATTTGTATATCATACTTTATGTTTCGCCGTAAATCCCTTGCTGCCATATTTTAAACCTTAAAGTCTGTAAGGACAACAAAATATTCTAAACTTATTTTTTAAATAATATAGGCACGGGATTGGCTTTTGCAACTTCCAAAATTATTTTCATTTTAAAATTACACACTTTTAATTATTCTAAAATGTGCCTTTGCTCAAGTATTTTGTCTTTTTAATTATTTAGTAAAATTAATTAAATTATAATAAAATAAATAAAAAATTTAAAAAATTCTAAAAATTTGATGGTTTTGGCATCACTGCTTAATTTAGGCGACTCTAGGCGGTGCTGCCCTCATAAAAATGTAAAGTATTTACAAAATAAAATAGAGTTCTTACAATTACGTTCCAGAGACCTACTCAAAGCACGATTTTATAAAACGATATGTATGTACAGTGGCGGAGTAAAGACAAATTAGTTTTGTTAAATACCTAATTTTAACTTTAACAAGTCACAGACTTAGAGCGTTATCAGATATAAAATTTTGGATCGTAAATATTGATTTCAGAATTACAGATTAGGGATGCGCGATTTCCATCGGTGATATTAAACCATTCGTTAATATTATTTGTCTTTTAGATATTCACACATTAACAATTCAAGCAGCAGAAAAATCAGATTCAGGCAGATATCAATGTGAAGCTATAAATCCATATTCTAAGGCATCAAGTACACTAGATATTTTAATAGAAGGTACGTAAAAAATAAACATATCATTTTATGTTTTTAGATTTTCTTATATACAGTACCTAAATTACAACTAAAAAATTAAAATTTATTTAGTTTTATAAAATTGCATATAGGCACAATAAAAATAAAATTTAAAGTACAATTTAGTTTTTCGAAACATAAAACTTTCTAGCTGGTAGAATTTTATAGCTATAGCTATAGTACAATGGGTAAATTATTTATGCCAGTTAAGGTTTCTCCCAAATGTAACGCCCACTGCTTTTTAAGCAAGCTATCAGACTGATAAATATTTGTCAGAGGTTTTTGAATACAGCCGTAAATAACTCAAGAGACAATAAACACAGTTTGTACATTTTTTGTTGCAAGTCTATACAGGATGTTCCGAAATCAATGCACAAAATAACGAAAAACATTTTTTTTTCTTAGAATTTCAACACCCCGTATATTCTCACACATATGTTTGTATTGGAAACTGGAGCTTATGTTCAACGTAGGATACACCATTGAAATTTAGTGCATTAATACACCCTGTATAAACAAAATTAATGTAAAAAAAATTTAAAGATTTTTTTTCTTTTTATGTAAGACGTTCGATAGCTAGTTAATGTGTTAATGTCTTTTTTAGGAATGTATATACATCCAAGCTGTACCGACAATCAGTTCTTTGCTAATTGCAAGCTCATAGTTAAAGGTAAATACTGTAACCATAAGTATTATGCCAAATTCTGCTGTAGATCATGCACGGAAGCCGGAGAATTACCAGTAGATGGGCCACATCTAGGATTAAGTAACAAACAAAATGCATTAGACACCAACGTTATTTGAAACAAGTAAAATTTTAGAAGTTCTACTTGGCTAAGTTAAACTGCGGTATTTTAATCTAATGGTCTGTGAGCCAGCAACAGATTTTCGTGACCAATTTCCTTTAGTTCATTACCCGTAAAATGCTTTAAGAGGGTTGTACATGAATTGTTGTGAACGTCAGCTGCGGCGCAGATGATGGAATTATACAGGGTGCTCCAAAGAAAGATTCATATTAAACTTGTGTTTTTTTGAAACACCCTGTATATTAGTTCAGTTTTGGATTGTAGAAATTAAAAACGAAAATTTTATCAGCGATACCTATACCAAAAATGTAAGGTTTTTAAGATATTTGGGATTTTTGAAAAATTCGTGACAAAATAAAATTTTAATATATCCTACCTTACTTACGCTTAAATTTGTTTATTATGTTAAATTGCTAGAATATTAATTGTACCATCACATACATTTACATTATTTACGTAAAATTATACAGGGTGTCCAGAAATTAATATGATAGTAAATATTAGTTACTGGAACCCTGTATAATTTCTAGTAAAAAAATAAATGTCGGTGATTGTACAATTAATTTTCTAGCAATTTCACATAATATAAAAAGTCAAGCTTAATGGTAGGTTTAGATCTGACATTTATTGCATGATATTTATGTCAGATAAAAATGTAAAAATACAAAATTTCTATCAGACATAAATTTTAGACCGTTTACGTTTTCTATCTAACATAAATATCATGCAATAAATGTCAGATCCAAACCGACCATAAGTAAGGTAGGATATATTAAATTTTGTTTTTGTCATGATTTTTTCAAAAATCCCCAATATCTTAAAAACGTTCCATTTTTGGTGTAGGGATTGCTGATAAAATGTACGTTATTTTTACTCCCACAATCCAAAAATAAACTAATATACAGGGTGTTTCATTAGAAAAATAAACACGAGTTTAATATTGATCTTTTTCTGGAGCACCCTGTACAATTCCACCGTCGGGGAAGCAACTGACGCTCACAACGATTTATGTAAAACCCTCTTGAAGCATTTTACGAGTTATGAACTTAGACAAAATTTTGCTTTCCTTCAATATGCCAGATAACTTTTTAAACATATTGGGCATATGGAAGATGATAGACGTACGTATGATTTTAAATTTAGCAAAATATCAATAAACACGTAATATTTTTATTTATCGTTTTTATAAATTGTCTATTTTGTTATTTATTTAAACCTAAAATTAGGGAATTATTTTTTGCAGTTTTTAACTTAGCTAAGAGACTTGCTAGTCTTAGACAAAAATTAATCTGAAAGCCATTGAGTTATTGCAATTATGCATGTACCAAAAGATAATCCGATGTTTAGGTATTCAAAAGATTAGGCTTAATATACCTACTACACAATAGTGCCATTTTCTTGCAAACTTAGTCTGATGATTTAAATATATGCGATTTTTTTTTTAATGAGAGATCTACAATATTTTGTTTATCTTAAATTATCCTAACACTTAACATTCCGTATTGCAAAAATGTGTAAGAAAATGTTTTTTATTTATAAAATACATTAACCAAAGATGTGTTCTACCTTTATTAAAATATGTCACAATAAGAAACCTAAACTCGATGATACTTAAGTAATTGACATATGCCAAAACCATTTGTTAAAAAGTATATCTATTTTTTTTTTAGAAATCGAGAACCGTTTTATTCCTTTTTTTTAACAATGGGAAATATTCGCGTGTTTTAATAGTTTTTATTGATTATTAAATAGAGTTTAAAACGCCTAAAAAATGCTCTTTAGAATTAAATACACACAGGATGTAACGATGCTTTTCCTAAATACCAATAAATTATTACTTCGTTTACTTCTAATTATGTTAAAAATACATTACCTTTTTTAGTATAAAAAATATTCTTAAAGATCAGTATTTAAAAGGAGATTTAAAAAAACAAAAACATTGGAACATTAAAATTTAATTAATAAAGTAATTTAATAATAATTTAACATTCGGGACAAATAAAAAGGCTTAATGATTTAATATAATTTTAGTATCATATTTAAAAATTGAAAAGGTGCCTATTGCAGTGTTTATCGTGTCTAGTAATGTTTTAAAGTATTTTTAAAACCAAATTAAATTTTTAAACCTAATATTTTACTGTCTGTACGATTTTGTTTACCCCTATTTTAATACTGTATTTATGAATAAAAAATAAAGCTTAAAAGAATTGTACTCTGAGAACTAGCTGCCTGTAATAAAAAAATATTACAGGCCTTTTTTAAGTTGGTATGTTCCTTTTAACACTGTATAAAATGCAAGAAATTAAGACAATTTTTTAAATTAAATTATGTCCGACAACGCTTTCTTTCCAATAGGTTAGTTTTAAGAAAAAATGCATTTTTTTACATAACTTTCCTACCACTCTAGATATTTGCACAAAATTTGGTACACTTTTTTGGACCATTATACATTACATTTTTTGCTGTAAAAGTTTAAAATTAAAATGGAAATTAAAAAAGATTTGTATTTAATATTTTTAAAGAAAAAAATATCCATGTATTTACGTTGTGATGAATATTTAAAGAGTATATCTAATTGATAAAATTTACCTGTATAATAAAGAATTGCATTCTAAGTTTTGTTATATTGTGATGCAGCTAAGTAAGTGAAACATTACTTAATCTATAAACCTACGTTGTGACTATAAACATTATCTTTTGGTACATCGACTTATAGAAGTATTATTTCGTGCATGTCCAACTATTCTTTTCGATAAGCATTAAATTAATACAATTAATAAAATACGGGTTTCACGGCTTTTTATAATTATAAAATTTTTTTATGTTAAATATTACCTATTATCTATCTTAATATTAATAAATGTTGGTGCTATTATAAAAATAATTACATAACAATGTACGCAACCTCTTTAAAGTCATAAATGTTTGGAATCTGGCGTCCATTATCAAAAAATAACATCAAAATATTTGAAAATCTATTAAGTGAAACCATAGTATTTTTTATTAATTTGAAGTTTTTTTAATAACATCTTTTTGAGATAAATTTGGATATGCAAAATAGTTTAAACTCCAATTGGCAAAATTAGTAAAAAAACTATTTGAAAGTTTTTTGTCGCAAAAATACTAAAAAAATAATTTAAAATTAGATTTAGCCCTTTCAAAAAAAAACGTTTTATCTTATTTTTTAAATAACCTTTAATTAAAATATATTGTTTTTTATCTAATTAAATCAATTTTGTGTTTTTTAATTTATCAATTGGAGTATTGATCCACTATGTGGATGATTAAAAATAATTTAATGTTGTAGATAATTTGCGAGCATTCTCTCGAAATTTGTGCAATTGCTGTCATGTAAATATACTTTTAATGTTAATAATTTATAAATGTAATGTAAAAATGTGTTCACTACATTGTAAAATGCTAAGAATAAATGTTTAATGTATGTATTTTGTTTTATTTTTGGAATAAAAGCAGAATTTAATTTTATCTTTTATTTATCATTAATTAAAACGAGTTATTAATTAATTTCACCTAATATTATTTACTAGCTTCATATTATACTACTCAAAAGAATTATCGCATATGCTCGATTAATTTTGAATGGCCCTGTATGATGTGCTGTTGAAAGGGAGTAGTCAAATTTGTGATTATAAAATATCAGAAATGGGTAAGGGTGTAAATTATTAACAAATGAGATTTCTCCCTTTTAACAGCACATTATATAGGGCGATTAAAAATTATTCATTTTTTCAATTTTTTTTTATCAGTCCGTAGGATGTATTGCTAACAGTAAAAACAACGGTAAATATAAAGTTATAGCTTCACGTTTTCTTAACATTTTCTTTTTTTAATTGTCTTAATAACTTAATTATTAAAAGAGATTTGGCCATTTAAATCAAAGCATTTTTGTATTAAAGCTTATGAAAGAAATTGAGCATATGCGATAATTGTTTTGAGTAGTGTACTACTGTACACAAAAATCCACAAAATATTTTAAATTAAACTTACTTTATTGTCTATAAATCACTCATAACATTTAGTCTCCTCTCTGTGTTACTGACTGCTTGAAGTCGACAAGACATACCATCAATTAACTTTTTTCTTTTAATAATAAGAAACCATTTAATTTCATGTAAATAAATCTAATCGGGATCTTATTTCTAACTGCTTTTCCTGAATGAAATTATAACTAAAGGAAAAAAGTGCGACATGTAGACCACGATTCAGCTGAGAAAAAGCCGCAAGTTCATCAGTCATTCTGTCTCACTTTCAAATTATTTCCTTTTTGTTGCTCGCACACTATTTAAACGACGCGATTAGAAAGAATTAGTTGATTGCCGTCTTTACTTCTTTAACGCATCTGGCTTTTTCTCAGTTGAATTCTACTTCAAAACTTATCATTTGACGTAAAAATGTTGGAAAGTAATAATGGGTGAGTGGTACATTTCGGCTGCCTAAGCAAAACTAAGTAAGGAGACGATCAAAATAGAGATTTTTTCGCTATTTGGGTTATTGAAGTCTTGACGCATATTTTGCAATTTAAAAAAACAAAATCGGTTACTAAATACAGAAGATATGAGTATTAGCAATTTTCGCAAATCGCCAATTTTTTCCAAATTACCACGCAAAACAAAGCAAGTTTAATTGACCAAGCAAAACCAATTATCTAACTTGCCACTTAATTGGTTTTTGCTAACGAAATTGACTTACTGTGTTTTTCCTTGGTGAATTTGTTTTATTTTGCGAAATGGCCTCCCACCCACAGCAAACAAGTAAGAGACATGACAAGATTAAACTTTTCTTAACACGCCGCAGTCGACTTACAGCCTGTGCTCGAAGAGAGAACATCATGTCGGCGTCTTCGATTTTTGCCTCGCGCATTAAAGCGCATAATGGAGTCTGCTTTAAAGCAGGATACTTTCCGAGTTTCGTGTGGAAAAGTAAGAAGCGTACACCAAAAAACACGAATGATCAGTTAAGAGGTTTTTATTAACAAAGATAGTAGAGGTTTGTTTTATAAAGGGAAACAAACCATTTTGTACAAACTAGATTTTGAACAAGAAGAATACTTTCAAGAACTCTTGATTTCTTGCAAAAAAACACATAATTAGTTCGGTACTCAAATATATTACCAGTACGTGGTATAAACTCAACTAAGAAAGAAAAATTTTGAGTGAATTGGTTCCACTTCATGCCAGAAAATCGGCAACTTCTTTGGCAAAATATGCCTGATCTGAATTCGTCACCTGATTTGGTTTCTCAAAAGGGACACTAATGAAGTACCAGATGATAGCGTTAATAAGTACCTATTTAAAAACTGTTGTAGAGTATTTCTCATATTTATAGTTAATAAGTATTTAAAAACTAGCTTTTAGGGTATTTTGTACTTATTGAACAAAATTTAAAAATTGGTTCTAAATTTTTTAACTAATTTTATTACCCTTTAAGCATATTATAATAATGTATATAATTTATGTACCATAAGAGTCAAATCAAATCAAATTTAAAAATTTTTAAAACAAAGCAAAGCCTTTACTTTGTGACATTCAAAGTGACTTATTTTTAATTTTCAAAACAAAGTAAGTGCACTTACTTGGTTTTGCACAAACGATTTATATTTTTTAAGTCAGAATACCCATGAAAACAGTTTTTGATGCCAATCCCTCAAAATATATTTCTTTATTCAAACTTTTATCAAAATAAAAGACAGTCGCCTGTTTGCTTTGGTCATAATTTAGTCTCGATATGTTAATAACATTAAGAGGCGATAAAAAAAATTAAAAAGTCGTTTTTCTCAAAAACAACTTTTGTCACTCTTACTTGGTTTTTGCTTGAGGCAGCTGATTTGCTTTTTTACAGAATGTTTATTATCCGTAATAACAATTGAATCGGTCATTTGAGAAACAGCACATGTCATATTTTCGGGCATTTTGATATTATACTGTTAATTCCATTTTTAAGGGTAAATACATTAAATCATACAAAAACATCACTTGTCTAATAATATTGCACGATTTTATTCTCCTATTAATATTTGATTCCGTTTAGTAACGACACAAGTCGGTGACATGTGCTCTTTCTCGAAGCATTATAAGTAGGCAGTTTTTTGTTTTGTTGTTTGTTATTGTAAAACATGGCATCTACAAGTAGTGAAAGTAATAATGCTTCGATAAATTTAGCACAGAATAAGGAAAAAAGGAAGTTATACAAGTGTGAAATAATAAAAATGCTAGACTAAAAGGTGAAGAATATATTAATTAGAAAGGTGCTGTAGTATGTTGTAAAAATTGCAAAAACTAAAGATATTGCTGATTTTAAAAGTTGGTGGCCGAAGTTCTATATAAAAAAACATTTTGTCCATTAAATCTCTTGGTAGAGCTGTGCCAAGGGCCCAAAAATGTACATTTAACATTTCGAACTTTACGCATTTTAGATATTCTTCAAATGAACCTGGGGTAGTTAAGGCGTTTAATTTTATAGATAGTGTTACGAGCCATAAATTTAGACTTGCCACTTCCAACTTATTACAGTTTCCTACCCTTGTTTCACAACCAGCTTATCCACAAGGATAGGTTCCTATAAATTCAAAAAAACTTGATGACATAAAGCGACTTTTTTTATACATTCCAAAAGAACACCACGACTTCTATACAGAGATAATAGGAGTAAATTGGCCAAGAACTAAAAATGAAGACCATTATAGTATTGTTATTTTTTTATTTTGTTATGTTTTTCCATGTATTATTCAATATAAATATATCCTTATATGCTGAGTTTTCATGTTCATTTCAGAAACATCACATGTCGCGTATTTTCAAATACCCATATTTTTTACTTATTTTTCTTTAAAGTTTAAATATTATCGTATTTTACCAGTAATCGGGCGGGTCTTAAATGCTAATTATTTAAAAATAATTTTGTCAGCCATCCTTTCAGATTCTCAGTTTTTTTCATTTTCTGTAAAATGGTTTAAAACTGATATGTGCTGTTTCTCAAATGACCGATTCAATTATTAAAACACGTAAATTTGTTGTAAACTGATATTTTTAATCGTATTTATCTAAGAAATTATTTAAAAAATACATAAATATGCGATACTAACAGCAAACCAAATATGACAAACAAAGGTTATAGTTTCCAAGTAATTTATAGATATTTGGAATATATATTGTTACGGACATTAAAAATAAGTGTTTTTAGTTTATAGAATTTCATTCATTAGTTTTGAAGGTTTCCGAAAACGCCCGAATTATTCATTGAGAACTTTTATGCTATCCTGTACTATGGAATTTTCGCAATATTTCTCCAAAATTCTAGATCATTCTTTACTCTTCCACCACACTATAAAAGGGCAACGGAAACCTCTGATTTGATTAGTATAGATTTGACTTTTGTGGTATAAACTTCGAGACATTGACAAGTAAAGATTTTGTCTAACCATAGTTACGTTGGATTGTTAATAAAGGTATAAAAATGAAAGCACGTGTTTTTATACGAGGTGTTTTGGAACAATATAGAAAGAATTTATGGTTTCGTCCGTTACTTTGTGACCGTACATTTTAAATTAATAAAATAAAACAAAAAATATACTTTGTTCATAGTCACTTTAATTGAATGTTTAGCCGTGACAGCTGTTTCGTAGTACAACTACATTTTCAAACGTACTGACAAACTAAAATTATTTTACTTATATATAAACAGTAATACCTAATAAAAACATATTTTTTAAAAAAGGTTTTAAAATCAATATGGTACAGTTGTGAAATTTAAAGATTTTATTGCTACAATTTATAAAAGTTTTACAAGGGGTAGATTTCCTAGGTCAATCTGTGTGTTAAGCAGATGTACATTCTGTTTTTTATGTTTATAGATTTCAATATTTTCTAATGTATCTAGTTTTCGCCCTTTTTGTTCTACATGTAATATTTTTAGGGTATTGATTTCTGGAAATTTGTGTCCGGTTTCCAGAAAATGGTTTGCGAAATTTGATGTTGTTTTCCCTAACCTATAACATGAGTTATGTTCTTTAAACCTAGTTTCGAAATTTCTTCCCGTTTGTCCAATGTAACAGCTATTACACTCTTCACAAGTAAGCTTATAAACTCCTGATTTTTTAAATTTATTTTGTTTATCTTTCACATTAAATATCATGTTTGATAATCGATTTGATGGTTTATGTGCTATTTTCTGGTTTTGTTTAGACAGGGTGTTCGAAATTTTTTGTGATATTTGGCCAAAATAAGTTAGGGTTTTAAATGGTTGGTTTTGTTTTTCAGGTATTTTGGGTAAATTTGGTTGAGGGTGAGTTGTTTACGTTTCTTATTAATTATAGAGTTTATTAAGGGTGGAGGATAACCATTGTTTTGAGCGATGTTTTTTATAGTGTTTAATTCTTTTCTAAATTTTCTTTGGAAAGTGGAATGGAAAATGCGCGATGTATCATTGATCTGTATGCTGACATTTTGTGGGTAATTGGATGTAAAGAATCATTAGGTATTGTAATATCAGTAAAAGTTGGTTTTCTATAGATATCAAAATTTATGGTTCCGTAGTTAGTTTTTGTTATTTTAAGATCTAAAAAGTTAATGGAGTTTTGTTGTTCTATTTCCAAAGTAAATTTAATCTTAGGGTGTATAGAGTTAATATAATTAAGAGTATTTTTAGCTCTATCTCGTTTCCTGAAAAGCCGACAAGTATGTCATCCACATATCGGTACCAAAATATAACATTATCTGAATGTTTGGAGTTTATAAATGATTCTTCTAGTTTTGACATAAATATCTCCGCCATTAAAGGGCTTAAAGGGGAACCCATAGCTAGTCCGTCTGTTTGTTTATAAAAGTTTCCATTATATTTAAAATAATTTTTGTCCATACATAATTTCAAAAGTTTTAAAATGTCCTCTTTAAGAGATGGGTTAATGTTTTTATTGTTTAGTTTTTCTGTTATAATTTTGATACAATCGTCTTTTGGTATATTTGAGAACATGTTAGTAACATCAAAGGATGCTAAAATTGCGTTTTCTGGTAGACTGAGATTTTTAGCTTTTTGTCAGGTCTATTGAATTTTGAACTGAAAATTTGGGTTTAAAGTTTAAGATATCTTTTAAAATACGGTTCGGTCAATTAGCTGATAAAAATGGGTATCTAGATCAAAAGTGTCGAAAATATTTACAATATTTACAGAAATATACGATTTTGGGTTTGTATCTAGGCTAGAAGCAAAAGCACTTTTGAAAACAAGGCATTTAATTTTAAATAACATATTAGTCATCATAGTAAAAAACCTAAATAAAGCAAAGAGTAGTTACCAGCTAACGTTCCGCATAATGGTATATAAAGCCACAAAACGAAAGTTCTTGAATATTTACCCTTAAACTGCAGTCATCAGAAATCCCACTTTTTGCTTTATGGCCGAATTGTTTACGAAATCTACGATAACAACCACCAACACACTTAATACAAATTGTAGACTAATTCATCTTGTATTTTTTATTGCATTTATTCGATAAATTATAAAAAATATTTAAAAACACGATATTAACTACCACAACAACAAGGAAAGCTTGACTATCAATTGTCATGAACTCTTATACTAGTTCATTATGCCGATGAGGGCTTTTTACAATGTTGCAAGCTTAATTTTAATTACCTATTGCAATTTTAACTGGCCATAGTAACACATATGAATTTAACCTTTTAGAAAGAAAATACGACTCAGATAGACCTTGATTATATGAAATTATAATTATTGAGATCAAACGGTTTATCTGAATCTGGTGTTCCATCATTTACTGGTAAATAACTATGGTGATTATTTTAATTCATTAGTACTTGAAACACATAGAGATAGTACCTACTGCTCGAAACGTTTTGTAAATAAAATAAAATAAAAACAATGCAAGTTTGATATTATTTTAATATCAAACTATTTCACTTCTTTATAATGCAGTTGTAGCATCCATTCTAAACACATTGTTTGCAAAAAAAAACTAGAAAATGATTAGTAAGGTATGCATGGTATAAATAAAAAACAAATAACATTATCATTTGTTTTAATAAAACCAAAATGTATACATCTTTAATACATACGAAAACAAGATAATAAAAATCATGCGAACAAACAATAGTCAAGTAATTTACTTAATAATCTATATAATAATTAAATTGTGTCATCTGGAAGACCGCTTTTGATTATTTTTACCTAGAAATTAAGGTCCCGCTAGAACAGAGTGATAGTGACGATAAAAAAAAAAACTTTAGTGGGTTTAAAGCCAAAAAACAAAATTTTGTTTACCAGTACACCTACTGTAATAAGATTTATATACCAACACTATGCTGAATAGAAACCTAACGATAACGTGTAAAGAGTAAAGATGGTATATGAATAAACAATAACATTCTAGCTAAATTAATAAAAACCTAAATAATACTAAATTCGTTTGTTCTACAGACGTGCACCGATACGAATAAGCGTTAATAGGAGGTATATAAGGTCTTCACCAGACTACTCACCAACAAACAACGGCTAGCCCAATCAATTTAGACTTTCACCTCTAAATCTTACGGAATAGGCTAAATACCTAAACATACCTTTATTTTGGTACAAAAACTACTCTCCTAAAGGTCACATATGATATCGTGCAAGAAATTCGAAATATGACAGGTCAAAGTAAAAAAAACAGTTTTTTTTGCGAATATCCATTTTCATTCACCTCTTATCGCATTAATATTTATTATCAAAGTTATAAAGCACAACATTCTTCACAAATTCAATATGGGGAATTTTTTTGTACGGCAAACGGATCCGGAGATAGAGGGCGCAGAGTGTAAAGCGATTCCTGTACATGTACCTTAGCAAGCAGTCAGTCATGATTCTTAAGCCGCGGTCCGAATGGAAGCTATGACGTCACACCCTAGTGCTGACAGTACTCACGGGTCGAATCGTTAGCACTGTGAGCATCGACTTTTTTGGTGCCATTTGTTTGAATCGATGTATTGTGTCCGTGATTTTAAGCATCCTAAATAAAATGTACCTATCTATCGTCACTTTTCTCAACTTCATAAGATTATACCGCACATACTCCACTCATGTTTATATCCACCCAGTTTATTTCTTTTAACGAGTTTCTTTTGTTTAAAATTTACCTAAAATAAAAAAATTTCTAAACAAACAAACCCGGTAAAAAAATTAAGTGGGTGGACGGTTTTTTGTATTCGACTGTACAGTGTACAGTGAAGTTGGGCAGACAAAAAAATGCCTAAAATCAAATTTGTAAAGAATTTTTTGTTCTACAACTTTTATACCTATATACACTATTCAAAAGAATTATTGCATATGCTCCATTAATTTTTAATCGCCCTGTGTGATGTGCTGTTAATAGGAAGTAGTTAAATTTATGATTATAAAATATCAGAAATGGGTAAGGTTATAAATTATTCACAAATGAGATTTCTTCCTTTTAACAGTACATTATATAGAGCGATTAAAAATTATTCATTTTTTCAAACTTTTTTACCCACACCGTAGGATGTATTGCTAACAGTAAATAATGACGGTTAATATAAAGTTTTAGCTTCACGTTGTCTTAACATTTTCTCTTTTTAATTGTCTTAATAACTTAATTATCAAAAGAGATATGGCCATTTAAATGAAAGCATTTTTCTATTGAAGCTTATGGAAGAAATCAAGCATATGCGATAATTCTTTTGAGGAGTGTATAAATATGCGATTAGAGGTAAAGGAAACGAGCAAAAAAAAACTGATTTTTTGACCTTTGACCTGTAATATTTCGAGTTCCTTACACGATCATATGTGAGTTTTGGAAGAGTATTTTTATACCAAAAACTCACATATGATATCGTGTAAGCAACACGATATCATATGTGAGTTTTGGGAGAGTATTTTTATACCAAAATAAAGATATGTGCAGACATTAAGATTATTCCGTAAGATTCCGAGATTGACCTTGAATTTTGCTAAGATGAGTGGGGTAAACTGTCTGAGAGCACTAAAGGCAAGTTTTCAAGTGGAATGTATAAAAACATGCATTAATCTATCAGTTACAATTCAAAATTTCTATGATTGATTGGCAGATTTTTAATTTTTGGACATTTTTAATACAGAAAATTATAACTTTTACGAGGGTCACACATTTAATGGAAAAAAATGTAAAACAATAAATTATACTGATACTAAGATAAACGTATACATATATTAACTAATTTGGACATATTGCAGATTGCTAAGCCGATAGTAGCTACTAGCTTTGTTTAGTGTTTAAAATCTATATAAACATTTTTTGTTTTGGCGAGATAACAATCCCTAAAGTGATTAGCAGCATATCTCTTGTCTGGCTAAAAAGTCTATACAAATATAAAAAAATCGAATAGATTATGAATTATATATTACAAACACATAATTATATTACGAAAATAAGTTCAAAGAAAATCTCTAATTATAGCATTAAAAATACTACTAAAAAGTTACTGGTTGTTGCTAGATATTCTAATAAATGGTTTTATGTGTGCGTAAATAAAATAAAAAATTAAAATATGCAGTAATTTCGTCAAAATAATTTACAGATGTTTTAGGCGCTTTATGGAAAATACCTATGTAAAGTGGTTTTCGGGATAAATCTGACACATATCCTAAATTGTAACCTAACTCGGTCGCAAGATTTAAAATATTAAATTTTACATATAGAGCAGTAACCTATAAATATAATTCGGATCGACTTAAGGGAACAATTATTTTATAAGGTGAGAAAATAAAAAGAGTAAATATTCTAAACCTAATATGATTTTTTTGCAACAAATATGGTGAGAAATTATATTATATTAACTTATAATGCCAAAAAGGGCCAGTTGGTTATTCCTGTGTCTATTAGGTTTGTCATGATACAAGGTTCTTCTTAAAGCGGATACCACCACTTCGCAGAAAACGGGCATAAACCGTTTAATAGTAGGTCTCACGTTCCACCCACCCTCCAGGGTAGCGTCTTATTAGGTATCTTCTAGTTTCGTCGTAAAGAAAGATGACAACCATAAATGGCATGGCCGGTAACCACCACACAAACCTTCAAAATAAAAGTCAAACATTTAATAATATTAATATAGTTATAAATTATTATAGTATTAAATTATTATTATATAATAATATTTTTTTATGTTTAGAAATGGTGCGCTATTAAGGCTAGATGAATAATTATTTAAAAAAAAATAAACCAACTTCAAAAAAATTAGTAAAAGTCACTATTAAAAGTTAAAAATTAAAAAAATAATAATAAAAAAGACGTCGGGTAATAGCATATTGCATAATAGTATAAAATCTTTTGTTTGTTTTAGTTATTAACATTAAGTAATTGAGCACATATGTTATTACCCGACTTCTTTTTTATTATTTTTAACTTTTTACTAATTTTTTGAAGTCGGTTTAATTTTATTTAATGATTATTTTTAGCTTTTTAGTTTCTTATTATTTAAATTAAATCGGTAAATATTCACTAAAAACACTACTAGTACCTCTTTTAGCGGTTAGCCGCAGCTTCTATCGATTATAGGCTTTTGACAGATTTTGACGTCTAATTAAGGAATTTAAGGAAAGATTTAACTAACCAGAACTAACCATGACCCCCACCTATACTCTGTCTTTAGTCCCTTATATTGTCTATCAAAAGCTTATCAATCGATAAACAGGGGGCTACAACAAATCGATACAAACGGGGCTGCAGCTATCCGCTTGTCTTTTAGTTCGGTAAAAAGAGTTAATTTTACCCCAAGGTTATCGATTCTGAATGCGTCCTTGATCTTTCCTACGTATGGCAAAGGGAAAAAATAGGTCGTCTAGTACTTTTCTCTCTCGCGATCCTGACTTTATGTTTTTATGGGACCACCGCGGAAGTGCACTTTGTCAAATAAAAAAGAATTTTTGAAATCGGTCCACAAACACCAGAGTAATTGCCTAACATAGACGTTGAATTCGGTTAAAAAAAACATACTGGCGAATTGTGCACCTCCTCCTTTTGGTCGGTGAAAAGTGTATATTTTACCGCAAGGTTGTCGATTCTGAATGCTCCCCTGATCCCTTCTTTTTTGCTGTATTATCTGTACATATACCTATTTATATAAGCATATGCCTATCTAGAGTCAGCTTTGCCGCAAAAAAATAGAGTCCGTCTTGCCGAAAAAATAAGCCTAGTACCTTTTTCTCGCGCGATCCTGACTTTGTTTTTTATGGGACCAACGCCAAAGTGCACTCTTTTAAATGATTTTTTTTTAAATCAACAAACGCCAGAGTAATCGCATAACATACACACACAAAAAAAACAAGTCGGTTAATAAACCTTCAAAAAAAAGTTTCAACTTTTTATACTTATTGTTAGCTACCTTAAACAAGGTTTGTACAGGGTATTCCATTTAAGAAGAAAAAGAAATTTCTTACTTTTTCCGTATGTTTCAATAAGTTTAAGATAGCCAATCCATATATTTGAGCTTAAGAATTTAAAAATCTTGATAACAAAGAAACAATGCATGAAAAAAATTATTTTTGCTATGAATTTTTGTTTTTTTTTAATGAAACACCCTGTTTCATTTTTTGATTCTATGGTCAATTCTTAGTGTTTTTTAATAAGGGTAGAGGAGAAGGTCTATCCGAATAGGGGGCATGTGTTGAAAACAGTAGAATGTTGGAGGGGAAGCTTTTTCGCTGTTCAAAAATATTAATGAATGAAGAAAATATTGTAAATGTGTAAAATATACTTAAATAAAGGACTTACTAATGTATTGTGAAAGTGGAGACCTTTTTTTGCTCTTCAAAAAATTTTTATACCTCAATTTACTTCTAGTGGCGGCCAATAGTTTTTTTACACAGGGTGCAAGTCACCCTAGGAACGGCCCTGGCGCTAATAAAATAGGTTTGTTCCAGCAGAATGTTGGAAACATGTTAGCAACAATCGTAAAACGCAGAAATTGTTACGAACATTAGTCAGAAATGTTGGCAACAGTTTTCTGCTGGAACGAAAAATAAACAAGGCGTGCATACTGCTTATACGTCAATACAAGAAAGGTTATATTAACAATTTGTCAGTAATGTTTGAAGAAAGTTTGCAAACTTTTCAAACAGTTTTCAACATGTTTCCAACATCTTAAAACTACTGCTGGAACAACAAACAATTGTATACCGTTACAAACATGGCACTGCTGGAACGATAAATTTGACGGGCGCAGAATCCGACCGGTTGCAAATATTTCTAACAGCCTGCTGGAACAAACCTAATAATTGAAAACCATGTATGAAACTGATAGCTAACTTAAAATTTAAACTTTAAGAATACTTTTGGTAGTAGTTTTATACACGGGGTGTTTGCTATTCTCATATGTTAAGAATGCCTTGCTAAGTGTATTTCTTATTTAATTAATTTTATTTTCACCAGAAAGTGACTTATAACCTTTTGCCCAAGCACCAGCCAACTGAAAATCGCTGTAAATGTCATTTTTACCAAAAGTTTCAATTGACCAAAATCTTGGCTATTAATTGAACAATTCAAAACTGTCAGTAAATCAGATTGTCAGCTCTTAAAATTCGGAAATTGAATTAGGATTACGAGGTTAGATAATCCTGGCCTTAAAAGCAATATCCTATAGATAAAAAAAGTTATTAGTTGCTTAAGAAGTATAAACTCCTTGGTATTGAAAAAAAACATAATACTTACTTAAGAGGGAACATACGCAATACTTTATCCATACCAGGGGTATATGACAGGAAACAAGCTAGCGCAGTTTCAAATACGAGACCAAAGTTTAGGGCCCAATTTCTCATACCCTGGTGAACAATAGAGTTACGACGTGTCTTACAGATTATTAAGTCAGCCCATTGGACAATTACAATCGATATAAAGTAGGCAGTTTGACAGGTATACTCCAAGGTTTTTCTATCTCTGTAGGTCTAAAAAATGATTATAAAACTTTACAAACTGCAGATATGTTCATTTTATACAGGGTGACAATTTGAAACCAAACAGCATTTAATATTGCCTCTACGAATGATAGATAGAAAAAAAAATTTAATGCAGTTTACGTAGAATTTTATAAGGAACACAAAAATGGTAAAAGAAATAGGGGTTGCCATTTAAAATTTTAGGGGTAGGTGCACTGGGGGTCAGGGGTTAAAAATAACACGACAACAAATGCCCTAAAAATTGTCCCCCTTGACATGTAAATAAAAGTGTTTCGCCAATTTTTCATACTATCATTGGTAGAGGCAATATTAAATGCTGTTCGTTTTCAAATGTCACCCTGTATGTAAGAATAATAATTGTATTAAAACATTAAACAAATTGTATGTTACAAGTGTAACACAAAAAAATTCTGCATGCCTCAAAACTTAAATTGCAACCATTAGATATTAATCAGTCGTCTACGAGGTTTGGTCAAAATTATAATTTTTGTTTAACAGTAAAGTATCTATATTTTGATTATGGTTAGATACTGTCGAAAGCTTGTCGAATCTCTGTCTCGTCGCCGTTTTACCGACCCATGTGCGGAGTGCCTTGGGAAAAATATTCAATATATGTTGTTTTAATAATAGTAATTACTTAAGCAAACAATATTATAAATAACAACAACAAAAATAATTGCAATTGAGTAAGACGTGAAAACTAAAATACTTGATTATTTGTAATGATAGTGTTTAAAAAATGCTTGGGTAATCAATTTTTCGACTACCATACTTAAATATTCCTAGTATTAATTTTAGTAGTAATATCTTTAAATTAAAACACACTTTTAGAACTAAAAATTACGACACACACATTTTAAACAAATTAAAAACATTGCATGTAATAAAGTGGGATTATTGCTATTGAAATTAATTAAATTAATTTATGATACATGTTAACTAATAAAGTTTTTTTTCTAAAAATTGTAACAACTATCACATAAATGTTCTTAATACATATACAGGGTGTTTTCTAACAACGGTACGAAACATAAGATGGTGATTTCTTATAGCTTTTGTTATAAAAATTTCCTATACCTAAATATATATGACGCTGCATTTCTGAAATACAAAACGTTAAAATAAAAAAAAAAATTGGTGTTTTTAAATATTCTAAAAGCCCTTTAACCAATTTAGATAAAATTCGATAATCCTATTAAATGTACTAAAACGCTTGCAAAACTCTTCATAGTTAGACCATCAAGATTATTGGGTCCAGAGAACACCAAATCCAATATTATTAAGAAAAAAGTACCTCACTGACTTTTTATAAACTTTTTATATGTATTCCAGATTAAGCAATAAAAGACGCAACTTTTTAGTCTCTTATATTATCTTTGTTTATAACTTCGTTTTCGAGAAAAAAAATTGAAGCCACTTTAAGTCATTCTAGCCATAAACTGCATAAAATAAAATCTAAAAATAAACAGGAAATAATTGGTAAATTTTTATTTTTGCTTTTAATATCACATTGTCTTTGAGTAAAAAAATTAAACGGCTTTAATATTTTTTCTAGTAAACGAAGCTAGATACGAAGAAAACACAAGCACGTTGGTGTACTTTTTATCTTAATAATATTTGATGTGGTGCCCACTGAAATGCTACTGGACCCAATAATCATATTCTTGTCAGAGCTTCACAAGCGCCTTATTACATAAAATAGGTGTACCTAATTTTATCTAAATCGGTATAGGGTTCTAAAGATATTTAAAAATGCCGACTTCCCAAGCAGCAAGCTGACGTCATTATGACGTCGTTTAATGACGTGTTTTTGACGTCGTTGAAGAGACGTCTTTTCGACGTCCTTTTTCGTCATACTAGCTTTGTTATCGCCTACACCTTTCCTATGAGAACCAAAATAGCTCGAGATCGATCTGCGGTTGGTGATTTCAACTAGCTTTGAAAGAAATACCTTCGGCTAGTGTAAAAATCTGCATCTTAAGGTTGGACAGTGTATCGAGAGATGCGAGCTTGCAGTGCAAGGAAATTAAAAGCATGTTTACTCCATATTTAAAAATAATTTTACTAAATAAAATATATTATTTAAGCTTTTGAAAAAAAACGTATATGCGTCAATATTTTGTCATCTTAAATACGTCATTAACGTGACGTCTTTTGTCTGTGACTTGGGAAGGCCATTTTAACGTCATTTTGTCGTCATCTAATGACGTCTTTGCTGACCAAATATGACCAAAAATGACTAAAAAGAGACGTCAATAAGACGTCAGCTTGCTGCAGCTTTTTAGGAACTTTAACGCCCTGTATCCCAGAAATGAAACAAGTCCGGACTTATGTTTATAGGAACATAGTTTTATAAAGATAAGAAATCACCCTCTTTAGTTTTGTACCGCAGTTACGAAATACTCTGTATAGGGTGGTAAAGAATGTAGGAAAATTAAAGGGGAGATTTTACAACCAAATGTAAAAAAATCATTATTTTTTGCTAAACATAAATACACGAACGCCACTAATGTGAGAGTATATTTTATATTTATATACCAAGGATGCAAAACAAAAAGTTTTAAAATGTAGCTTTTTAAAGGTTTTTGTTAATAGCACAAATAATAAAAAAGTAAAGGAGATTTAATAACTTACCCATTCCTGTCCATATGAATCAGTTAAATCGTTGATAGCTTTTGAATCCCAATATTTACGAATTCCAAATAATTTCGAAGGCATGAAACCATTTTCAGCCATAATAACAAAGTACACAAAAAATCCAGATGCTGCTTGAATCATACCAATTTGTCCATAAGACATTGAAATCAATCTAAGTAAATAATAAAGAAAAATAACGATAAAGGTAAAAAAAAATGACTACAAAGATACATTATTATTTTATTTTAATATTATTTTTTAAGTTACACCTAAATGTTTTTTAAAAACAAAATTTAGAGCAGATAAAATTGAATACAGTGTGTCTAAAAAGTTGGAACCATATTAAAAATTTTTTTATTACCATTTTACGAAAAAAGTTATGCTCTATAAAAAGTTCTGAATGATCCAAAACCTTAAAAGCAACCATCAGATATTAAAATCTGTTGGCCATCTACGAGGTCTGGCCAAAAACGAAATGTTTACTTAAAATTAAAGTACTTGTATTTTTGCTACTATTGCACAAAAACCACTAGAAAAAAATATAAGCTTACTAAACTTAAAACTAAATTCATAGTTTGACATAATACACTACCGATTAAGATCATGTCTCGACTTTTGCACTAAAAAGCTCACTGTGACACATACGGAATATTATTTATTTAGGATTTAAGTTACTTAGGGAGTTTTACCGTTACCACAAAAGTTTTTCTTGCACTTAGTTAAATTTAATATTTTACCGCTATCACAAAAGTTTTCCTTGCATTTAGTGAAATTTAATATTTTACTTAAGAGTTTTAAAAGTCAAACATGGCAGTTTTGGGATGTTCGTATGATAGAACTCAGGGTTGAAAAAAATATGAATTTTTTAATTTTATACAAAACACTTGTTTTAAAAAGATTTTTTTAACATTTTTTTTGTTTTTAAATTTTATGTTTTAAACAAATAAAACCTTAAACAAACATTGTTTAAATCATATTTTCTTAAACAAGTACAAACAGTATTTTAAGCCTTCCCATTTTTCTCGAGTTACTTTTAATAATAAATAAATAATATGTATGTTTAAAAGTTTGTATAATGTATTTGAAAATTTTTCCTGTTTATTCTTTCTTTATTATATTTATAAAAAGAATGAAAAAAATGCTTGTTAAATTTAGGTGTTTTAAACTGTTTTACATAAAAACAGTTTTAAACCTAAACAAATGTTTAAAACAGTTGTTTAAAACAAAATGTTTAAAACGAAACAACCCTTATAGAACTATTACTGCAAGTAACTTGGGTATGCTTAACTCATTTTTGAGAAAAATATTACTTAGGACCTTTATACCGACTATATATTGTTGTAAAAGGCCTCATTTTGAAGATAAGGACTTTTTTTTGCTTGTCGAAAATTTGTTCCAAAAAAAAATTATTTACTGAAAAGGGGCCTCAACTTTGTTTTTCGCCCCGGGCACCGATACCTCTAAGTACGCCACTGCCAGTATACTGAGTTCCATATTTTTATCTTAAAAAATTAAATACACAAACTAAATGTACCTGTTATTGACAAGTTTATCATTTTGCGGATCTCTAGGTGGTCTTTTCATTATATCCGATTCCGCTTCCTCATAGGCCAAAGAAATAGCAGGAACCTGAAAAAATACATTTAAGAACCCATATAAAAAAACGTCAGAAGCGGCGATCACGTGATAAACGTCATGCGCAAGATTCTACCTTTTATTTATTGTATCATGATTTTATATAAATTATAAGTTTTATACATTTAAAATGACAATAAAACCAAAGACTCTGATATTATATTATATAATTGAAGACCTTAACTTCAAAATGGTCTAAGTTCAAAAAATGCCAAAAATGATATTTTTGCTTAAAAAGGTTTTATATGCAAAGCCTAACGATATTAGGAGGATCCTTCATGTCATCGATAAAAACCCACTGCTAAAAGCTAGGGATTTTCATAGTGTATCTCGTGTGCCATTATAGAGATTATTCAATGTTTTTTACTCATAACTTTTGTTTATTTTTTAAAATCGGCCGATTTGTTCTAGAGTTTCAAGCGTTTGAAGTTTAGCTCCAATTTGTACATACAGTGCGGTTTTTAAAAGTACTCTCCCCATAACTTTTGAATAGGACAAGATATCGCATAAAA
Source organism: Listronotus bonariensis (assembly GCA_014170235.1). Lineage (NCBI taxonomy): Eukaryota > Metazoa > Arthropoda > Insecta > Coleoptera > Curculionidae > Listronotus > Listronotus bonariensis. The sequence goes on along the minus strand of JACEGR010000439.1, from coordinate 128,020 downwards.
TTTGGGTAAAGGGAAATACTTTAACTACTTTTTGGCATGAAAATATTTTTGTCACGTGGCCTAGTGACAAGGAGGCACCAGAAACTTTTTATTCCCAAATGGTAAGAGGAGGGGGCTTGTAACACCTCGTGTTAAAGATCCTTTAATTCTCTACTTAACGCCGCTTTGTTTTTAAAATCGGCCTAGCTATTCCAGAGTTACAAGCATTAAAAGCGCATTGTTTTGACACTATTTAAGCCAAATTTTAAACGGTTCTAAGTCTGGAACGGCTGGACCGATATTTAAAAATAAAGTAGCGTTGAGTAGAGAATCAAAGAGCCTTTAAAACAAGGTGCTACGTGACCTCCCCATTTCCTTTGACTTGGACCGCCTTGGTACTAGGCCACGTTACCGAAATAATTTTTATGTTAAAAAGTAGTTTAAGTGACACCCTGTTACCTAAATTTTACCCGATCTTGATATCTGATCCCATTCAAAAGATAATTATTATATATATTAATATCCTCATTGTTTAAATAAACTGCACAGAACAAAGTATATAAATATTTTGTTTCATTTTATTAACATTTAAAATAATATTTAAAATAATACTTACCATGTCAGTTCCCAGATCAATGCAAAGAATAGTGACAGTTCCTAAAGGCAAAGGAATGTCACATAACATAAAGGCAAGAAATGGTGAGATTTCTGGAATATTTGAAGATAACGTATAGGCAATGGACTTCTTCAAGTTGTCAAAGATAAGACGACCTTCTTCTACACCAGTAACAATAGAAGCAAAATTGTCATCCAGAAGAATCATATCAGCAGCCTGTTTGGATACGTCTGAACCTGAAATACCCATGGCAACACCAATGTCTGCTTTTTTAAGAGCAGGCGAGTCATTTACACCATCACCTAGCAAAGATTAAATAAACCATTTATTAATGGTTACTCAAATAAAAACAAAGTAAAAAAGACACTTTATCCATGAGTTACATACTATATTTTTTCCACGACCGTAGAAAAATTTCCCAAAATACCATTTTATGCATGTTTTATTTATCTAAACCTATTAATTTTAATTTTTGCAGCACAGCCATTTTATTGCAACAAAAAAGCATAGCCTCCTTATTTTTTAAGAGACAATTATCCTCTTCATAACTATGCATTTATTATTTAATTTTAGAAAATTGTATGTACTTACTTTTTGTAGAAATAATACTAAAACAGCATGAATTCCTTTTTAATTTCTTAGTTATCCAAATTTATTATTACTATCAATTTTCAATAATTTCTATTAAATTTATTTTCCAAACTGTCAAATTTTAAAACTAATGACACAGACAAAGAAATAATGATGAAATCAAAGGTAACTTGACCGTTTGGTTCAATTGATGTAGCGTTTACTGTTACATTGTATAAACTGATATTTAAGTCTATTGTAGTAGGCATAACTAACCAGAACTAACCAGAACTAACCAAAACTTTTTAACTCTTTATGTAGTGTACTAAAATGGAGTACTTTACGATCAAAAAACAGCATTTTTTTAACGGTCGTGGAAAAATATACATATGCCTTTGGGAAACTTAAGGAAAGTATCATAGAAGATGTTGGTCAATAAAAAGTTGTACAGTATTGGTTAATCGACTAAAATTGATGATCTACAATTTGAAGATGTTTTTATATTGAGATTCATAAAATAAAATAGAATCGCAATTCTCTTAAAAAAAAATAAATAAAAACTTTCCATTATCATTAATTTATACGTTATTTTTCTCTGATTTTAGTTAACTATAAAATTAAAAGCTAACCCACTCAGAATTATTAAACAGACTATTCACGTATGGGGTTTACAAAAGAACCAATGGATAAAAAAATATTTTTTCGAGAAAAGTTATTTTTCATCAAAATTTTACTTGCAAAAAAATGTGATTCACGAAGGGAAAAGGTTGATTAATTTAGATTTTTATACAAAATATTATTTAAAAAATTATTTGAAATAGCAATTTAAATGACGTTTTTACAGGGGTATAAAAATTTTGCATAAAACTAAGTTTAGTGTTATCAAAAATTATTTATTTTAAATTTTTATAATAAAATAGCCTTAAAAACTCTTATAATCTGCTTTTCAAAGACCTGCTTTCGGTTAAATTCATTACTAAATACAATTTTCAACCTGTAAACGAATGCGATCAAGTTTTCGGCAAAATATAGAGTTAAATACAATTTTGTAGTAATATTTTTGTTGACTAGAAAGTTTATTTTTGTTTGTTTAATTTTTGTATTTTTTTTGTAAACCCCATTCATGGAGTCAATTTTAAGTGAACCTACATCGAAATATTAGCATAAAATGATTTTTTTACAGCGGCAAATTTAAAAATCCTAAGAGTTAAAAGTCACCTTAATTGTAAGAAAAAAACGGATTATTTAGGTATAGAAGAATAAATTTCAGAATTTTAAATGGAAAATACTTCTGGATCGACGCTGTCATGTTTTGTTAATGGTATCAGCATTTTTTTTTAATTACAAAAGATGGAAATAAATATTAACTAGATAAGAAATTATTTGCCCTCTCTACTAGCCTATTTATGTATTCTATTCATCTTACAAAATGGTTTATGAATAATTATTTCTTTTCAACTTAAAACCTAAGGAGCTGTTAAGAGCTGCAATACTGAATAAAAAAATAATTTGTACATGTATGTTAATTTTTTGGTGAACAAAACAGCACTTCGACTAACAAAATTAAAATATGTTTGGCATTAAAATTATTAAATAAAATATTACCAGTCACAGCCACAATAGCACCCATTCTTTGACAGCCTTCTACAATAATCAATTTCTGTTGAGGGGATGTTCTGGCAAATACGATTTCACTGTGATATCTTAAAATATCGTCTAATTGATTAGATGATAAATGTTTTAGGTCAGCACCATTAATTACAGCAGCTTTAGCCTCTCTTGGGTTAACTTTGGATACGTCAATATTTAGTCGTTGTGCGATATCTTCTACAGTTTCATTTTCTTCGGAAATAATGCCTACTGATTTTGCAATAGCTTTGGCAGTAATAGGGTGATCTCCAGTAACCATAATAACTTTTATTCCAGCACTTCTGCATTTAGCTACAGCATTAGGTACTGCGGCCCGAGGAGGATCAATCATAGAAATAAGACCAACAAAACGAAGTCCTTCAAGTGGGAAATTTGCGTCATCAGAGTTAAACTGAAATCCAATGGGATATTTATCACTAGGCATCGTATAATCACAGAAACCAAGCACACGTTCTCCAAGTCCCCCAAGTTCCAAGTATGCGGTGTGGAATGCTTTTTTCATATCGTCGTCTAAGACTTTCTCTTTTCCACCAATAAAAATAGTACTGCAACGTTCTAATACACGTTCTGGAGCACCTTTCATTACAAGAATATGACGAGGATCATTAGGATCATCACTTTCATGAATTGATACTTGATATTTGTTAGTGGAATTAAACGGAATTTCACAAACCTTCTTGTTCTTTCGTCGAATTGCCATAACATCTCCCAAAGCAAGTGTCATACATTTAAGTAGAGCTGCTTCCGATGCATCACCATTAACATCTCTCTTAAGAATAGGAATATTATCTTGGCCCGATAAAAATTCAGCTCTATTACAAAGTGTAGCAATTCGGGAAAGAGCCCTAAACCCTGGACTAGTTTTATCGTATTGGGCTCCTGATTGATCTTCAGTAGTGTCAGCTTCAATAATTTGGTTATCAAACCACATATGCGCGACGGTCATTCGGTTCTGAGTCAAAGTTCCAGTCTTATCTGAGCAAATAGTGCTAGTTGAACCTAAAGTTTCTACAGCTTCTAAATTCTTAACTAAGCAGTTCTTTGCGGCCATTCTTTTGGCTGTGAGAGTCAGACATACAGTGACGGTAGCAAGCAAACCTTCCGGTACATTTGCTACAATAATACCAATAAGGAAAACGACAGCTTCCAACCAATGATAACCGAGAATGAAGGCAATAATAAAGAAAGTGACGCCCAAAAATACGGCTACACTAGTAATAATTTGAATAAAATGATGGATTTCTTTAGCGATGGGAGTTTCTCCAGTCTCAAGGCCAGAAACAAGACCGGCTATACGACCAATTACAGTGTTGTCACCGCAGTTAATTACAACGCCTTTAGCAGTACCTTCAACAGCACTGGTTGAGAAAAATGCCAGGTTTCTTGTTTCTAATGGATTTTCGTTAGTAAATTCAGGGCCTCTACTTTGCGGTTCTGATTCTCCAGTAAGCGATGAATTGTCTACCTTAAAACCTCTTGATTCAATAATCCTAATATCAGCAGGTATTCTGTCTCCGAATTTGACTTCTACGATATCGCCAACTACTAATTCTTCTGCACGAAGTGTCAATTTTTCGCCTTCTCTTATTGCTACGGAATACTGAGGAACCATGTTTTTAAATGATTCCATAATTTTTGAACTCTTACTTTCTTGATAATATGAAAATATACCTAAAACAGACAGGAAAATTTAAAAAAAAAAGGGTAAGATTAATTGACATGATAAACTAAAAAGAAAACAGGTAGGTAATTGTCTCGAAAGTGGAAAAATCTCCGATTTGGACCAAATTTGGTAATAGGGGGTTTTTGAGGCACTGATCACGAATCTAAAAAAATATTTGGAAACGTTTTGTTTTCGAGATATTCATTATCAAAGTTGAAAATTAAACTAATCCTATTTTCACCGTATTTCCCCTTCCTTTGTGCACAAGATTCTTGTATAACACTAAAATGGTACATAATATTTTATAAACACTATTTAAATTCCTGTTTTTTATTTATTTTACACCTTTTTTCATTTAAATAAAAATATTTTAGGTACTTCTAAACTTCACAACCATGCACACAATATTTTATATAGAATGAATTTATATAATAAAGGCATAAAATCAAAAAAAGAAAAACATGTTTTAAATTTTTTTATTGTTAAATGAAATATGGTGTTGAGAGTTGAACTTTGATGATAGATATCTCGAAAACAAAACGTTCTCGACAAAAAATTCTTTATAAATACTCCCCTAAATTTTTTACCCCAATAAGGAAACACCCAGTATACTTTATAGTGAACTCATATTTAGTAAAATACAGAGTTTTTCGGGGATACACAGCTGCGTTGTGTTTCACTTATAATAAGCAACATTTGAGGTTACCTTTTTTGTATTACATCACCCTAATTTTATTTTTAACTAAAAAATAATTAAAATAAAATTTTGATAAAAATAAAAAATTTAGAAAAAATCAAGGTAGCTGGGGCGGCAAAAAATTTTTTATATAACAAAATACATAAAGTTTACAGAACTAATGTCATAAATAAACTGAAATTAACCTATCTGGAAATTAAAAAGATTAACCATCGCGGTTACTAACTAAACTAACATCTGGTTGATTAGTTAGAAAAAATGATCTATTAAATAATGACTTAAAACCATAAATACGATTTTATAAAGTTTGTGCTACAAAAAACAAAGGCCGTCATATTCATTTTATATCATCATTTGTAAAATTTATGTTATGGAGTTTTATATTGGAAATTCCACACCACTGTATTTGACCAATCAAATGTGCAGTTTTGGTTGCATTACCATCACAACACAAGTATTTATCGAAAAAAAAATTCTCCTGCCTGGGGTACCCTGGAGCGAATTCTAGTGAAAATTTTTTGACATAATCATTGAATTTGTTTTAACGTCATGTCTGTCATTCACATACATAATTAAAGAAAATGTTATTTTGTATCAGTTGTAGTATTTCAGACATAACATAATATAAAATAATGTAAGGTTTTAAGACCCTAAATTTTATACAACTACAGTTAGTAAAATAATATCATAAGACTGAAATACTAGACATAAGTGAAGAGCAAACGAAAGCAAGGTATAGGTCTAAAAAATTAAAATAAACTATTTTTACCAACTGTAGTAATATAAGGTATATATAATATAAAAGAATAATCAATGATAAGCTCTGAAATTACATATATTTGCAACTACAATTATTGGTAAAATGGAAAATATTTCTTTTATAGTAAAATTTTAAAGCTCGTGTCAACGTTAAAAATATTAATTTAAAAGGATATTATTTAACACAAACTTGGTGTGAAATTTTCTTACCGAATACCACACGTACTTAAATTATTTCGGAAAAATTTTTCTCGGCCAAGAATATTTTAAGAAAATTCTCCATCGCCTGCGGCTCCATTTTAGATTCTGCCTAAAATTCTAAACATAATTAATGTATAATGTACTATACCTATGTCCAACTGTTTTTGACTTATTTCAAATTTTATGTCAAAAATGACATTTGCAAGCCATTACCTAGCCATCACTTTCTTCTAAACAAAAGCCTTTAATATGAGTTGGAGTTGGGTTTTTCACAAAGAAACCCAACAACAAAAACTATTTCAGCAGGCTGTATTGATATTTTCACAATTATTAAATAGAGAGTTGTCAAAAATTATCGTTAAAATTATTACGACAAAAACTTTAAAAGTCTTTTTTTTTAATGGAAACCCCTATCTTTTTTAACTTTTTAAAAAGTTTAGGTCGGGTGGCGATTTTTGGTGGCTAATTTCTTTGTGAATAAGGTGCTTTGGAATGACATAGGCGCTACGGAGGAAAGGACCTTTCTTTTTTTTCTTCAAAATTTTTTGGGGGAAAATAGGCGCTCCAGGAATTCTAGCCTAGGGCGCCTCAAACAGTTAATACGGCCCTGATGTTTATTCCAAAAATTTATAGTTTTTGAAATATTAAGAATTTTGATATTAACTATTCTAACAATGCTTTTAAGTACGGCTTAGTTTGGCTTCTAGTTGGCCTTATACTTAAATGCATTGTTAAAATACATAAATATTAAATCGTCAATATTTCGAAAACTAAACATTTTGGAATAGACATGCTTATACAAACTTATCCTTATTTTTAATGTCTAATAGGACAAGGTAATATAAGATAGGAGTTTTCATTTTAAAAAATTGATTTTTAAGGTTTTTGTCGTTATAATTTTTAACGACGATAATTTTTCACCACTCTGTATTTATTAATTGTGAAAATATCGATACAGTCCACTAAAGAAGTTCGTTCCTTTTTTACAAGGATCCAAACCCCAACTTACATTAAATGCTTTTGTTTAGAAGAATTAATGGTTATGTGCAAACTTTATTTTTGACATAAAAGTTAAAATAACTAAAAAATGGTTGGGCTTAAGTGAAGAACAATATACATAAATTATGTTTATAATTTTACGCAAAATCTAAAAAATAAATAATATATAGGGTGTTCCATTTAAAATAAGGAAGTTGACATTAACTTCCGGTATAACCGGAAGTGGCAGAACTGTCAAAACATTTTAGTTGTATGTCTCCCACTGACTTTATAACGTTACCAAATTTTCAAAATTTTTCAAGGCGTACTTTTCAAGAAATTGATCGCGGCAGTTCCGGGTGGGACAACCTGTATTTCCATTTATCCCATGTATAAAAAATCTACTTTACCTGTTACTGTTACAACAGCCGCTAATACGATTCCCAGGTAAAGATCGTTTGATTCTGGTTCTTCTACAGTAGCAGCTTGAATACTATAGGCAATAAAACAAAGGACCGCACCGATCCATAATAAGAGAGCAAAACCTCCAAAGAGGTTTTTACAAAACTTCACCCATTCTGGTGTTGTTTTAGGTGGAGAGAGTGCATTGGGTCCGTCTCGTTCCAAATTTTCTTTTGCTTTTGCATGACTAAGACCCTAAAAGATATTAAACAATGTTATTTTAATTGTTAAACTAAATTATTTTATAGAGTAAAAATTGGTGGGTAGTATATCCTTGTTACGCAATATCTCGGCCACGATACTAAGCGTCAGCGGCCAGTTTTGAGCGGGAAATGTACCAGCGCTGTCTTTGATTTTTATGTAAAAATAAAAGAACTTGTTTATTTAAATCAACCGCTCGACGCTGACGCTGTTTATCGTACCCAAGGCCTTAAAGTACTTGTTTTTTTTTATCAGCCGCTTGACGCTGACGCTGGTTATCGTGCCCGAGGTCCAAAAGTAAGGAATTTTTATAAGCATATTATAAAAAATACAAATTTGCTTTAATTTAATTAAATTTACTTAAAAGTAAGTTGGTTAATACTGCTTTAAAGAAATAATAAATTAAAATAACAAAAATTTGTATTATACAGGTATATTCAAAAATTATCAAAAAAAAAAAAAAATAAGGCTATGAATTGATAATTAGGCATTAGCTTGATTATAAAAGCTTCTTTTTTTAAGTTTATGTTGTTTTTTTTAGAAATAAGGGTACTTGACTTTTAAGCAGTTATTAGTTTTTGAACTAGTCTTATACCTTTTGGGTTTTATTAACACTAACTAATGCTGATACAGTTTGATATCATGCTACAACTTTTATGAAAAAGTGCCAATAAAAAAGGTTTTAATTTTTGCACACTTAATAGACCACACTGTATATATTTTTTGCAACAAATGAAAACTTTTAAGCTTTATCCAAAAGTTCTATCTTGTTTGACAAGTAGCTTAATCTGACATGACGTATTTTGCAACATTATTTAGCTCAGTGATTCCAAAAATTTTTCATTTAATTAAAATATTTTTGCGGTTTCCTTTTTGACTCTTCTTTACAGTTTTTAAACAATATATTAAACCAACGATTTAAAAATACCATTTACTGTTTATTTTAAACGCCATTATTACTTTTGTCAAAATTTTTCGACACCTTCTTTATCTATAATTAAGTAAGGCTAAATCGTTGTTCTTTATTTTTAAAAATGACCATAACTTAGAAAGTTTTTACAAGTCTAAATACTTTTGGGAATTAAGGTGCCCTTTTAAAAGTTGTGTTTCATGTTAATTATCTTTTAATTATTATTTAGTTTTTTAACTGATTTCCAAAAATGGTGGATATGATATGAATGTTCGACGACTATACAGGGTGTGACAAATTATTCGAGAAACACCATTTGAATCTTGGAAACAGTAAGAATTACAGGTTTGGTCAAGTTGCGCATTTTTTCTCAACAATATTCGGTTTTAAAAACTTAAAAATATGCAGTCGTTCTGAATTATCCGGAAAAATCCGAAATTGTGCAAAACAGTTTTTATCTTTTTCTCGGTTTATTTGAAAAGATATTTTAAAACAAAGAACACATTAACATTTTCACTTTTTTTTCTGTAAAATGATGTAAGTAAATTTAAGACCCAACGTTTCGTCTTTGAGCCACCATCATCAACTTTGATTTTTTAAAAGGCAAAATATTTGGTTTTAGACTTAATAAACTCGTAGTTTCATTCTAAATCCAACAATACATTACACTTTACATTTATGCGATGAAACAAAAAACCATCAGTTTCTATTTCGCCATTACAAATAAACATTTTTTTAATTGACCGGAAAATTGAATTTTCCACTCAATTTTTAAGCGGAAAATGCTATTTTACAGGACTAATTTACTTTCCGGTCCCTAGTTTACTTTACGGTCTCTCATTTACTTTCCGGTCCCTGATATCAAAAAATCCTGTTAGCCATGACAAAAATTGTCAGAGTTCAATTGTTACTATTTGACAGTTCAAGATATTGTAAAGTAAAGAAAGCATCAATAGTTTCGTAAGTAATTTAGAAAAAATACATTTTGTCAAAAGAACCTCGTTGTACTTGCCTTATTGTCGTTTAAATATAACACTAAAAATTTACACAGTTTTTCTTTCCGGTCAATTAAAAAAAAAATATGTACGATACTCGACCGGAAATAATTTTTACGGGTCTCCTCAAAACTACAAGACTCGCCTACGGCTCACCCTGTAAATGTTTTTCGTCGACCCGTAAAATACCATTTTCCGGTCTAGTAACGTAAATAGCTATTTCCCAAACCTTCGGGGAAATTTCCGTTTGCAGGTAAGTATGCCTCCATTTTTTATGACATGCTGAGATCAAGTTGATAGGGGCGTTTGATTAAATTAAATGCTTTATTTTATTACGTAGTAGTAGCTTGTTACTTACCTCAAAATGACAATTTTCAAAATAGTTTGGAAAAAACGTAATTTTTAATGGAAAAATAGTTAATGATGTTTTTTTGGTTCGAAACGTCGCATAATTGTAAAGTGTATCATATCGCTGGATTTAGAATTAAAATTTGAGTTTATTAGGTTTATACCCAAATATTCCGCCCATTAAAAAAACAAAGTTGATGGTGGCTCAAAGACGAAACGTCGGATCTTAAATTTAATAACATCATTTTATAGAACAGAAAGAGTGACAATGGTAAGGTATCCTTGGTTGTAAAATATCTTTTTAAATGAACCAAGAAAAAAATAAAAGCCGTATCGCAAAATGCTGCTTTTTTTAGATAATTCCAGAACGGCTGCAAATTTTTAAATATTTAAAACGGAATATTGTTAAACATAAAAATGCTCAACTTTGCCCCAATTTAATCAACACTGTATCTTTTACCTTTTTCGAGATCCTAATGGTGTTCTCCGAATTCGTAATACCCTGTATAATTAAACATAATATAGCGTATTATAAATAACATCTAAAACCATTAAGGTCTGAAATCAGCGAGAATACAAGACACATCGAATTTTAACGTCATGAATATTTAAAACTTTTAATTAACCGCAACGTGGATTTATGGCAAAGCCTTATCAAAGGAAGCATGAAGTAATCAATGGGTTTTTCTACATTAAAATAAAAAAATTAGGACAAGTATAATACTTGTCTTAATTATTGTTATTATTTTAAAGTTCTCTATATTAGATAACTTTAAAATAAGACTAAGCTTTTTCAAAAGAATCAAGAAAAATTACATTTTACAATTATTAATAAAAATAATAATAACAAAAATTTTAGATTACTAAACGGTATTTAAAGAAAATAATAATAAATATTTGGGAGGCCTAGTAGCCCAATTAACTTAGACTTTCACCTCGGAATGTCACGGAATACAGATACCTTATTTTGGTTTTTTAGAATATCTCGTTTCCTTTACTTTTAATTGCATTTATATTTATTATAAAAGTTGTAGAACACAAAATTCTTTACAAATTTGATTTTAAGCAATTTTTTGTCATACCGATCATAGAGGGCGCAGTGTGTAAAGCACTTTAGTGTATGTACATACCTTAGCCCGCAATCAATCGTGATATTTGGCAAATACTTAAGTAAAAAAATTACATATTGGACTAAAAATCACGATTAATTGAATGTTAAGGTATGTACATACAGTAAAGTGCTTTACACTCTGCGCCCTCTATTATCGGATCCGTTGGTCTGACAAAAAATGCTTTGAATCAAATTTGTTAAAAACTTTGTGTTCTACAATCTCTATAATAAATATAAATGCAATTAAAAGTAAAAGAAACGAGATATTCGCCAAAAACTGATTTTTTTTACGTTTGTCCTGTCATATTTCGAGTTCCTTACACGATATCATAGGGGATTTTTAGAAGGGTATTTTTGTACCAAAATAAAGGTATGTATAGATATTCAGCTTATTCCGTGAGATTCCAAGATTGACCCTTTAATTTGACTAAGATATCTGGGGTATAGTTTAAAAGTATGCAATCTCTAGTTTTACCATATTTTTTCAACAATGAATAAAAAACGTGTAAGATGAATGTAATGTATTCTTTACCAAATTTAAATACTCTGTTCTGGATGCAGTTACGACCTAAAAACTGATTTAGGTTGCGCTGAAGACTACAACTATATAGGAACATGTAAAAAAATAAATATAAATAATTCCTTACTCTCGTAAATATGTATCTACTTCTTTTAATTGTCGAAAAGGGGGATTTCTCTTTTGTACATATTTACGACAGTAAGAAATTATGTCCATTTATTTTCTTATATCTAACTTGCCGACTCCCGGTAAAACTCGATGCCGATTCACTGAATGATGCTTTTCAGTACAACAGATATATTATATCCTACCGTCCAACAGCGATGCTGTTTGTATAAGATACTCTTGCTTTTCATTAGAGTTGTTAAAGAACAGGCAAGAATGCTGAACAGGTTCGAACAGTTCCCTTCCTACCGTTGCGTAAACCTGTTCAGTTGTTCATCTGTTATTTTTAACAAGTTCTTGACAATGAGGTAGAGATTGGACATATTAGGCATTAATCCATTCTCTTTCTGGTTCACCAGTTCACCGTTCACCCCTTATCAATTGAAACTATTCCAAACATGCATTAAAATAAGAAAAAAACAGCTCCATAAGCCATTTATAAACCACATCGCACCGCGAACGTTAGCGTTAACAGTTTAAGCACTTTAAGCTCAAAGCCTGGTTCAAGTTTCTTTGATACAAATGAACGGGAATAGCCAATATGGTCCACTTGACCGAACGCTGATCACAGAACCATTGAGAAGAGAGAACACAAAAACTAAAACGCGCGTCCGTTCCTCACCCATTTGGTTCGAAAAGAACAGGCTGTTCAGTTCTCCTTAAAGAACGGTTTACTGAACAAGCATGTTCTTAAAAACTGTTCCGTTCTTTTCATAACAACTCTACTTTTCATATTATTCACCCTGGACCTGATACAGCCAGTTTGACAAGTCCTATGAGGAACGTGACAACGTCAAAAGAATCATTTACTTTATCGCCGCAATTATCGTTGCTATAAACAATTGATACCACATTCACTTTTTACTGCACACTCACTCAAGTAGAAGAAAAACAGATGTCGAACGCTGCAAAACACGGAGATTGTGCCTCTCTGTCGCTTGTTCCGCGCTCTCGCTTGCACTTAAAGCCCTAACTGGAACGCGTGAGGTAACGCCGCATAAGTCACGTTTTTTGGTGCGTGAAGCCGGGTCCATCGAATTATAAGACGTTGTCACGCCAAAAGTTATTTAGAATCAAAAGTTATGCCTAAATACCAAGTAATGGCCTTCTATTCAAATGTTTTTTTTGAAAAATTTTGAATTAACCCTGTATAATATAGATTTTTATTAATCTGATTAAATATTTTTTTAAAGCAGTTCCAACCAACTGACTCCTAAACAAATTTAATCAAATCGAAACGAATTTGTAAAATTGAACTGCATTTATATTTGATTAGCTAACCGCTAACTTCAAGTTTGTTGTAAGGATATTTAATAGGGCACTAAAATTATACAAATATGCTTTTTATTATGGCAATTATACTATAAATGATAAAATAAAATGCGTATAAAAATTCCTTATTTACCTTGTAAAATTTTTGTTTTAAATTTTTGTGAAAATGAAATACCGATAACTTAAAATTAAAAAATAAATAAATAAAAACTTCAATAGGAGGCCATTGCTTGGTATTTAGGCATGTATCCATGTTTTTCTTGATGCTTTCATACATCATGTAAGCAATTGTAACTGTCAGACTATATGAAATTATGGTGAAGTTATACATGAAGTTTCGGGAGAATTTCTTGCGTCGGGGGGGTGTAATGTCTCCCGGGCCACCCCTGAATTCAACGCTGTTAATTTCAATAAAGGTGCAACAAAATAACAATTACAAAAAATGAATAAATACCACGCCACTGGTCCATAATATTAACAAGACAACAGAGTTTATTATCAAGTTTAGTTTCAGTCAATGCTGTAACTATAGCAAAAATATTTTTTTACTGTAACGATAAGAAAGTATTTTGACTTTTATTCTATAAACTTTGGGTACTTTATGGTATATATATATATATATATATATATATATATATATATATATATATATATATATATATATATATATATATATAATATATCCATCAGAAATTCTTGAGTGCGTCAGATTATTACAGCCCTTAACAGCTACATAGCGGTATCAGATACCGCTATCGAGTTTCAATACCTACCATTTTCTACAATTTCCCTCCACCAGCATTGGGGCTTTAAATATCTCTTAACAGCTTCAAGATACATACGTTTAGTAACGTTTGCATTCCCCATTAAAAAAAATCTGTCGGTTTTGACAATTGTTTTTTGTTTTAGCGGTACCTCATCCAGGTTGTAGGGTAAGTGTGACAAAAATGGTTTTGCCTAAATTAAGTCACAACATCAGAGTTGGGCAGAATACTGAAAATCGGTATTCGAATACGAATACCGGAAGAAGAAAGTATTCGAATACCGAATATTTGAATACTTGAAAGAAAAAAAGTATTCGAATACATGAATACCCGGCATCAGTATTCGAATAGTGAAAACGAAAAGATTCGAATACCACTAAACAAAACCTATAACAAAATTAAAGAGCAAAAAAAAAGTCCTTACCCCTTTTTTTCCTATTTTGCTTCCCTTTTGATATTCAAATCACGATAATTTTAGTATTTGGATACTCCTTACACTTTTCGGTATTCAAATACTCGGAACGCAGGTATTCGAATACTTAAAAATAGTCGTCGAATATTTCTAAAGTATTCGAATACAGAATCCCGAATACTGAGCAAAATTGTATTCTGCCGAATACCTAATACCAAACACACAAAATGTACTCTGAATACTATTCAGAATACTGAGTATTCGAATACGACCCAACACTGCACAACATACAGGTCCATTTGTATGTATCCAAACGAGGCATAATTTAAAGAATGGCGCTTGAGACAGTGAGACGAAAATGGCGAATTATTGAGCGACGAACATGACGACCACACAATAAATAGTGAACACAATAGTAAGTCGGACCAATCTAAAGACGAAAGATATAAAGTAAGCAGACAAGAAAATAATCGCGAGCTTGAAAGTGATAATGAACTGAGCGAAATCAGCCAGCACTACAACAACCAAATGATGAGAGAAGACAAAAAAATGTTATTTGTGCCCATATAAATTAAAAAGAAAAACATTGTTATTTGCAGGGAATGTTAAAAACCTACTTGTTTATAACATTGAAGAAAATATGTAATGTTTGCATTTAAACACATAATAGTTAAATTTTATTTTTGTTGCTTCTAAACTATGAAAAAAATAGTTTTCGTTTTGATTTGTTTTTTGTTTTATTCTTTTTGGGAATTATTTTTTAGTTGAATATAACTGGATATATAAAAAAAACATAAACTTCAGTAAGTAGTTTTATTCGTCGGAAAATAGGAGAAATTTAAATAAATATTTGTGTCGCGGTATTTCATACCGTGTAATACATTTTTTGTTCAGGTGTTATTCTTAATTTATAGTGCCCAAAGTATAATTGTGTAAGAACTAAAAAAAAACATTTTCAGAATAATAGTTTGGCTATTTGTAACGATATAAAATTGCTTAAATACTTATTGTACTTATTTGGATAGTTTTTAAACTAAAACACAAAAAGTGTTAAGACTTACTTTAAACGCCTTTCGCTCAATATTTAGTTGTGTCACTTTGCCAAATCTTCTTTTAGACTTACAAAGGTAATGAAAAAAACAAACTACTTTTTTAATCGTTTCTAACCTTTACATGTTTTGGCAAGCACTATTTTATGATTTATGGGACCAACTCAAAATATTTGTTTATATCGACGATGTTGCCAGCGTCTTTAATAATGGTAATTAATAATTATAGTACTGACATTTTTGGATCCATAAGCTTTAATATGTAATCCCCAATGACCTTTTTTATCTTTTGTAATCCCTCTTCGGCATACATAAGTACTAGGTTGAATATTGTTTATTTTAATTAAATCTGGGTTGAAAAAACTGCGACTTTGTAAAGAGGTGTAATATTATTATAAAATTAAAAATCAAAAATACTGGCAGCAGGTTTACCATTCTATGCACTTCAAAGATGAGGAACTGATAAAGTATAAAGCTTAATGGTTCACGAAATTGACTGAAGACAAATGGTTTAATAAGCTACTTTGTCAAATTTTACTTTTTAATTCTTCAGAGCAGAAGCCGTAGATGGTAGATTTAGAGGGACTGAGATAACCCTGCACTGCAGCCGCACGGCTTATTGGGCAACCTGGTTTTACATCTGGGTAATGTCAGCCAGGCGGGACCTACAGCTTAACGTGGGTTCCGAACCACGGATTCACGACAACCCCAGACCGGGCCCCCATCCAAAAAAGGTCGATTTCATCCCTATTATTCAACCGGTTGGGGTCTGCAGTTGCGTAGGACACGGTAAAATGTGTTCCGGCGCCTTGGTCTTTGAGGGACTTTCGCGTCGATACATTTTACACTTTTTGACCGTCTTTTGTTGGGCTAACTACGAATGTCTGACCAAACTTTATAAATACAACTTTTTTTAAAAAGCCATTTGTCTAGGTAAATGCATTTGCCTTGATCCTTGTTAGGAAAATGACTGTGATTTGAGAATATATTAGGCGCACAGTGTCTTTTGCAGACTACAGTAACCAACAAAAGCACGTGTAATTTGATTGTTTTGAAGCGCTATAGACGGTCATGCAAAACTGTCACATTGGGGCATTCATGGTTAGTTTTGGTTAGTTAAATCTTTTTATTTTATTTGCTTTATTAAAAAAATTAAAAAAAAGAGTTAAGTAACTAGAATTAACCATGACACCCTAATGTGACAGTGTTGCATGTCTGGTTATGCAAATATTTCTATTTCCTTAAAATTGCTTAGGCAAATAGAATTAAATGCTATATAATAAAATACACCTTTTGCCCAGACAGAAGGTATTTGCCTAGGCAGAAGCCATTTGCCTAAAATAACCATTTGCCTGCACACATACATAACGGTAACATAACAGGTCAAAATGGTAGAAGGTCGTTCTATATCAAAAAAGAAATCTATGTTTTCTGTTCCTATAGACAAAATGGGTTGAGCAAAATAACGATTTAATTAAGATGTAGTTTATTTTCAAGGTCTCCATCGTCAATCTCCTAAATCATATTTTTCTTTTATTGTATTTGGCTTTATTTACCATTTATCTTTTTGTTTTACTTAAGTAATATTTTTTCATTTTTCTTGGTGTCTATGATACAATAAAGTAGGAGGTAGTAAAGGATAAATTGCTAGCGCTTTTCTTTATTTTTATGTTTTTGATCACATTTTGGTATACATTTACTAGTATTGGGAAAACAATATTTTTAATGCGGCTTTAAGACAGTTTTTAAGGATGATCTAGACCAGTGTTTTTCAAACTTTTTTGACGCGACCCACTTAGTAAAAAAATATTTCGCGATTATGCATATCATAATTATTAGCATTTGAATATATTACCCCAATTAATTTAGACTTTCACCTTAGAGTCTAATATGTCATCTTTTACTTAAGTATTTGCTAAATATCACGATTGATTGCGTGCTAAGGTATGTACATACAGTAAAGTGCTTTACACTCTGCGCCCTTTATTATCGGATCCGTTGGTCACACAAAAAATGGTTAAAGAATGTGTAAAGAATTTTGTGTTCTACAACTTTTATAATAAATATAAATGCGATTAAAAGTTAAGGAAACCAGTTATTCGCAAAAAACTTTTTTGACATTTGACCTGTCATATTTCGAGTTCCTTAAACGATATCATAGGGGATTTTTAGGAGAGTATTTTTGTACCAAAATAAAGATACGTGCAGATCTTCAGATTATTCCGTGAGATTCCGAGATTGACCCTTTAATTTGACCAAGATGACTGGAGTATAAATACATAATGATATACGTAAAACACACATTTTCCTTAATCGAATATACCGCCAATTGATAACTAAAGTAATTTTTGATCATAGATACGTACAACCAATGAAAGAAATTTTCAGAGCACTTGACCCATATACTACAGGTAAGTGCCTGGATTGAACAAAAAATACACTAGGGTTTGTGGTGACGGAGCAAAAGCTATGAATGGTGCGAAGAGAAAAAAAAGAACAAATGCAAAGTACTTGTAGGATGCATTGCTTTCTCCATTGCCAAGCTCTTGCGGCCAAAGCTTGCCGAAGGAATACAGTCAAGTTAGAAATATTATTATTAAAAATTTAATACCCATTAAAGAAAATGCGTTGCAGACATGATTGTTTCAAATCATTTGTAAATTATGGGGACACGTCACCAAAATTTACTCAGGTTAAGTGGTTGTCAGAAGGCAAAGTTCTGGGCAGAGTCATGGAACTGCTTTTTTTTAAATATTGTTATAAAAGGCCAACTCAGAATATTAATTTCTGACCCAAAATTCTTTCTAAAATAAGCATTTATGTTTGACCTATTAAAGAATTTAATTATTTTGAATTAAAGTCTTCCAGGAAGGAATGAAAATGCCATTACTGCAAAAGATGAAATCTATAGCTTTACGACCCAAATGGACTAATGGTAATTGTTTTAAAAAAAATCGAATAATTTTTGTCAACACAGTCTGTAATTAAAGAAGCAGGTATGAGATAAACATCAAAACATATGTAAATACCTGATATAAAAATAATTTTAAATTATCCGAAGGTAGAACGGTATTAATACTTCTTTGGGCAAGATATTGAAGAACACCGAGCAAAGGTGAATCTTAAATTCGTTTTTAACTGCAAATGTAAAGGACAAATTTGAACAGTAACCAACTATAATTGTCTTTGATAGTAACTTTAAAGAAAATCTGCAGATGAGACGTTATACTTGGAATTTAAACCTGCTAATTTGAATACATTTTGGTTAACAATAAAAACAGAACACCCGAAAGTATATTCTTTTTTGTAACATATTTTTAATAAATATTTTTTAACTTGAGTAATTTTTTTATCAAGTAGATATCTTGACCTCTCGCGACCGAAGAGATATCGAACCCCCAGGGGTCGCGACCCAGACTTTGAAAAACACTGATCTAGGCTATTTAGTTTTAGTTAGTTAAAAAATATCATGATCTAGACCAGGGGTAACTAACCATTTTGATTAGGGGTCCTTTTTTAAATAACATGACCGTCGCGGTCCGGAAAAAAGGCACCCTTTGATAGGCTTAACAATTAAAATAATAAACGGTATTATTTAAATGTTTAAAGATACAATTTAAATGAATAAATAATATTCTAATTGAAAGGGAGTATTAAGGGATTTTAAAACTTTAGTAAAAAATTACATTGAGAGTGCGGAAAAGATGAAATCGCTTACTCAACGAGGTCCGCACAAAATAACTGCTACTAACATTAAGCCGCGTCCAGACTTTCGCCATTGAACATCCGTCCAAACAAACCAACCTGTTTGCGCGCTCCGCCAAAAAACAAACAAACTCTTAATCACCGGCGATTCATTCGCCAAGCCCTTGAAACGACGTGAATTCTGTCCACGTCCGCTATGTATTGTTGCAAGTCTGGACGCGGCATTAGATAAGCAGTACTGAAAATCTGTTGTCTGGCAAATCCTAGAACACCAATTACAAATGCTTTGGCAAATATTTGTATATAATTTATAATGCAATGTATAATTTTATAAGTACATACAAAGATAAATAAAACCAATATGCAAATAAAAGGTAAACTTTTTTAAACTAAAATATAATATCATAAAATAAAATTTAGTGTGAATTACAGAAATTATTAAAATAATTTAAAATATTCAGTGTCAATTTTACAGAATATTGAAATAATTTGTTTTTTTTTATCGGCAATTCCTTGTGACTAAGAAGCCAAACTTTTTAAATATGTATACCTATGTACGTATATGTAGGTATACGGGTTACCTTCCATTGGTAAGAAACTATTATAGTAGATTGATTCTTCCTCCAAAAATATAAAAAAGTTCATATAAATATGGATCTCAAAATTATTTTTCAGATAAGGGGTAATTTCCGTCTTTAATGGTTTATTTTATACAGGTCTTTAGAAGGTCTGTACAAAAAGCAACCACAAACTTCTTGGATCAAAATAAAACGATTTAACGCAATTTAGTTGCTTTTAAATATTTGGTATTGGGCGGTTCTTTAAGTTGTGTAAACGAAATTTAAACGAAAATTTAAAGAGAATTTTGAATCTGATTTATTTAGAAACGTTTTTAACTCTTGCACATTTTTGTAACTTTTAAAATTTAATTAAATTTAAAATTTATTTTAGAAAAAAGACTACCCCTATCGTTCTTGCTACACAAATTTAAAGAGACAAGCAATGACCTCGAAAAACATAAATTTGGATAGACTGGTTAATTTAAAAACTTTTTTAACTCCTGTATTTGTTTCGTTAAAGTTGCCAATTTGAAATAAGAAAATAAAATTTAAATCATAATATGCTGGGAAGGAAATTTAATAAAAAATTCTATTTTTCAGCTGTCACCTATGAAGACATTTGTAATATGTCTTTATTTGACATTACTTGGTGGTTTAAATGTAATGCTTATTTCGTTTTTAAGCAACTACATAAGGAGAGTTTTTTGTTTAATTTTTTCGTGATATCTCCCTAATGGTTGAGTTTTGACCCCATGGTTATAAAGCAAACTACCCTCTATTTTGAACAAGGAATCACCTTTTATAATTTTTCACTTTTAATAAGAAACACCCTGTATAGGAAATGTCTTACTTTTGTAAGATAATTTTGTACATATTTTATAAAAGCCCCTATTATAAAGGTGTTTCTTAAACTCATGCTTATATTTAAGAGGGTGCTTTTTACCTGACGTCACCTATTAAGATATTTGTAATATTTTTTTAATTGACATCACTTGGTAGTTTAAGGAAAACACACTTTTTGTTTTTGAAATAAAAAATAAAGACTTATTTTTTTATTTTTTTGCGATATCTTCCTAATAGTTGAGTTTTGACCCCATGTTTATAAAGCAAACTACCCTTTATTTTAAACAAGAAATGCATACGGCCCTGATGTTTGTCCACCTATTTTGGTTTTAAAACACATTGTTTTTTTTTATTGGGTAAATCTTATTTTGTAACACCCTGTACAGAAAAAAAAAATAATTCGTCGTTTTTCACCTGTTTATTAACAATCAGCTAAACAATTTTATGTAAGAATGGTAACAGGAACAAAACATTACCATGGTAACGTTTCAGTTTTTATTGTCTTTAAAGGGACCAGCAAAGTGAACTTTTTACAACCCTTTAAACTAAACAAATATCTACTAAGTCTGTAACATATTACTTAACTAAAAATATTTAAATTTAAACGATTTTTATAATCTCTCAGTCCTTCGGACTAAGAAGGGACATACGGCCAAGGACCTAGGATACAAAAAGGAAAAAACAAAAGAACGTATTTTTCCAATCTCCTTAATTAAGGGTATTTATATGTTTAATTAAACCAATAAGAGTGAGAGCCAGTAACGGACATTAGGAGGCAAAATTTACAACGTTACTAAATTATGATTTTTAAATTCCTGGTAAAGATTCTTATATGCAAAATACAATTTTTTAAACCTTTTATTTGAATACATTGTATACAAAGTATTTTTTAAATTGCAAAAAAATTTTCTTTGTATACCTAAAATTTTAGCCCTAGCTACTTGTGTTGTCCAGATATACCAAAACATCCTGTATATAAGAAATAAAAAATATATGGTTCTCTTTTTAAATTTGAAATATTTAATTGAAAAAGAAAAAAGTTTAAGACTTTTTTTTAATACTAACTTTCGTTACACCCTGTATATTGTACAAAAAAATCTGGTCAATTTTAAATTTTTAAATAATGTGCGTATATTCATTTGCTTGCAATATACTTTTATACCAGGCGTTTTATTTATAAAAAAATGTTGGCAAGAAATTTAAAAACACTTTGTATATAAAACCTTTATTAAAACCTAAGATTCACCGTATAATGCAAATGATTAAATATTTTAAAATTTTGGTATCAGGTATTTGAAATACCCTGTATATAGAGAATACTCTATTTTTTCATGTTTAAACACATTGTATAAAGAATAAATTTTTTAAAGAAATTTTATATGTTTACCCAACATTATAATATTTAATTTTTTGAGACAGCCTGTACTATTCTTATATGTGTTATAATATTTTAACCTATCATATACATCATCCACTAAAATTTCATCGTGACATATTCATAAATAAAATTGTGGGAATTTATTCAAATTTTAATTTAAAAAAATCATTTTAATTTTTTGAGACACCCTGTATTATTTTTATATGTATAATAATATTTTACCCTATCATATATATCACCCATTATAATTTTGTCTTTATATAATAATAAATAAGATGGTTTAAAATTTTTAAAACATCCCGAATGGGGTTTTTAATGTTTTTGAGTAAAATTTATTAGGTTTATTGTTTTTCAATAAAAATATTGTCAAAAATGTTGTAAATAAAAAAAAATAACATTTTTTGGTCAAAATTCTATTGAAAATCACTTTTTATTTCATATCTTTGTTATTATTTAGGCTATGCAATTTTGGTAAATAATATTTTAGATGGACAATTTAATTGTCTATATTTTTTGGTCTATTGAAATTTTTGTATCTATTATAGCTTTTGAGAAAAAAAATATTTAAAAAAAATAAAATAATAAATATCTCAAAAACTAAAAAGACAAAATTTTATAAAACAAAAAAGATGTACCTGTAAATTCTCTATTCTATTAGTTATTTAACTTTTTTCTCTAAACTTAACAGTTATCGAGATATTAATAAAAAATCAATTTTTAGGGATTTTTTCCAACCTTTGAAAAAAATTAAAAAATTAAAAAGTTTATTTATTGATTCTTTTGCAGTTTTTTGATGTTTTTGGGTAAAATTTATTAAGTTTATTGATTTTCAATAAAAAAATTGTCAAAAATATTATAAATAAAAAAATATTTTTTTAACATTTTTGGTCAAAATTCTATTGAAAATCACATTTTATTTTATATCTTTGTTATTATTTAAGATATGCAATTTTTTTAAATAATATTTTAGATGAATAATTTAATTGTCTATATTTTTTGTTTTATTTAAATTTTTGTATCTATTATAGTTTCTGAGAAAAAAAATATTTAAAAAAATTAAAATCATAAATATCTCAAAAACTAAAAGAGATGGAAAAAATTATAAAACAAAAAGATGTAATTACAAATACTCTATTCTAAAAGTTATTTAACTTTTTTTCCAAACTTAATAGTTATCGAGATATTATTAAAAAATCGATTTTAAGGGATTTTTTCCATGCTATCTATCCCCTTCAAAAAAATAGAAAAATTAAAAAAGTTTATTTATTGATTCTTTTGTAGTTTTTTGATGTTTTTGGGTAAAAGTAATTAAGTTTATTGATTTCCAATGAAAAAATTGTCAAAAATAATATAAATAAAGTTTACAAAAATTTTAAATTTTAAACGCAAAAAAAAATATTTTAATTTTTTGAGACACTTTGTATCATTTTATTATGTATAATAATATTTCACGGTATTATATATTTCGCCAACAAAAATTTTATCTTTATATCTGCATAAATAAAATTGTAGGAAATTTTTAAATTTTAAAATAAAAAAAAATATTTTATTTTTTTGTGACACCCTGTATTATTTTTTTATGTATAATTATATTCTTCCCCATTATATACATATATTACATATCAAAATTTTATCTTTATATCTTTATAAATAAAATTGTAGGAAATTTTTAAATTTTAAAAATTTACCATATAAAACTAACCAACATGTTTGGTACACCATGTATATTATTTTAAATATAAATATTTAATTTTCCTTATTTAAATTATTAATTTTTTTAAAATGTTTTGTATTTATTGAAAAGATCCTTTGTATACAAATTTTTGTGATATCCTGTATACTGTATAAAAAAACCTACCCAAATTTACATTTGGATACTGTGTAAATATTTATTCGCTTACAACCTAGTACAGGCGTTTAATTTATAAAATTTTGCACAGAGTTTTTAGGACTTCCCATATTATATAAAACTTTGAATGAGAATAAAATCCCCTTATTTATTCTTTTTATATATATTTTTAAGATCTTGTATAAAATACAAAGAATAAATTATTTTTAAATTCTAGTTAAAGATTCTTACGATACCCTGTATAATAAATATGCAAAATACAAAAATTTTCAACTTTATAAATACATTGTATACAAAGTATTTTTTAAATTGCCAAAAAACATTTTCTATGTATACCTAAAATTTTAGGCCTAGCCACTTGTGTTGGCTAGATATACATAAACACCCTGTATATAAGAAGTAAAAAATTATATAGGTCTCTTTTTTAATTTAAAATATTTAATTTAAAAAGAAAAAGTTTATGATGTTTTTTTTTAATACCAACTTTCGTTACACCCTGTAGAATGTACAAAAACCTGGTCAATTTTAAATACTTTGCGTATATTCATTTGCTTGCAATACAGTCTAATACCAGGCGTTTTATTTATAAAAAATGTTGGCAAGAAATTTTAAAACACCCTGTATATAAAACTTTTATTGAAACCCAAGATTCAATGTATAATGCAAATGATTAAATATTTTTAAATTTTGGTATCAGGTATTTGAAATACCCTGTATATAGGAAATATTCTATACCCTGTATATTGTAGTTCTGGTAACAGGCTTTTGTAACACTCGGTATAAAATATGAGAAACATTTAATTTTGTAACTTTTTAGACCCACTGTATAAAATTTATTACCAAAAAACCCAATTATTTGTATAATCCCCAACATTTTACCCTACATGTGTTGACCAGATATACATAAACACTCTGTACATAAAACTAACCAAAACACAAAGGTCTTTCTTTTTTTACTTTAAAAGTCTAACTTTAAAAATCACTGTACATAACGCTTTTTTGTAATTACTGGTTTTACTACCGTACATTTTTTGGCCAGCAATACATCAACCTCCTGTATATAAGACATACAAAACACTGTAACATTCTTGTTTTTTACACCTATTTTTGAAAAACCTTGTACATAAAAATGTGCTTTTATCTAAAAGTTTCTATTATACCATGTATATTGTAGGTCTCGTAACAGGTTTTTAAAACACTCAGTATAAAAATTATGGAAAGCATTAATTGTTTTTACTTTTTTGACGCACTGTGCAAATTGTATTAATAAAAAGCTAAAAAGCCCAATCGTATGTATAATACAAATGTTTTTAACCCTATATAGATATACATAAACACCCTGTACGTAAAACTAACCAAAACACAAAGGTCTTTCTTTTTTACTTTAAAAGTCTAACTTTAAAAATCCCTGTACATAACGCTTTTTTGTAATTACTGGTTTTACTACCCTACATACTTTGGTCAGAAATACATAAACATCCCGTATATAAGGCACAAAAAATATTATAATATACCTGATTTTTAATACCTATTTTGAAAACACCATGTACATACAAAAATATTCTTTTAACTACAGGGTTTGACTATACCCTCCATAACGTAGTTCTGGTAATGGATTCTTTAAACACCCAGTATAAAATATGAGAAGCACAATTTTTTTAACTTATCAGACGCACTGTATAAACTGTATAAATAAAAAAGCCAAAAAGAGTCCAATTATACGTATAATACCAAATATTTAACCCTAAATGTTTTGACCAGATATACATAAACACTCTGTACATAAAACTTATTAAAGCCCTTAAGTCCCCCTTTTTACTTTGAAAGTCAAAATTTAAAAACACCCTGTACACAACGGATTTTTATCATTACTGATTTTTACTAATTTGGCCAGGATTATTTAAAACATCCTGTATATCATATGTATTTTCTTAATTTTATTATAAATATCTAATTTTTATAAATCATTTATCTAATATTACCAATTAGTATTTTTTCTTTGTAATAGTAACACTCTGTAATATGCTGGCTCAAGACTTGTCCTTTTAAAACATCCTGTATAACTTTATGTATGTTATATATGTTACATACCTACATTCTATACTATATGTAACACACACAATTTCCTGAGCACCGTGTACGCGAGAATTTCATATAATAGATCGTCCCTCGTATCTGTCCATTCCAGCTTTATTTAGCGTGATTTTGTATTGAAATCGGACATAGTTTTGAATAAAATGTCGCATATAGGTCGTGAAAAATTCCAAATTTTCCGATCCAAGTATAATTTTCCACCGGAAAGCTGTATTTTTTTAAATTACGAAAAAATAGGTCTATCTTAAAGATGCCCAAAGTCAACTGACAGTTCATATCATTTAAACCAACCTCGTAGATATCCGAAGTCCTTGTGACCAACAAAATCGAATCGAACAGCCACCTTGACGAATTTAAGCAACAAATTTTTCGCGATTTTTGGGCAAAATTTGGTAATTTTTTTAAAATCAATTTTTTACCAATTTCCAGTTATCGCAGAGAAAAATGGTAAACAGGTTTTTGACAGGAAATTAAATAATCTAACGAATGGCGCAAAGATTTTTCAAAATTTTAAATAATAAAGCGACAATTTTGGGTCAAAATCGGTACTTTTTAGTAAAGTTCAAAAATTCATATCTTTAAAACCATTTAAACTAGCGACTTAAAATTTTAATATGTTGTAGAGCAAATAGTAAACAATATTCCAAAAAATTTTCAAAATTTTAGCTTAAGTACTTTTTCGGAAAAAATAAAATGTAAAAAATGTCCCATTTTTTAACAAAAAAATGAAAAATTTTGAAGCTCTATAAAACACGCTGTATAAACGATACGATTATCTTAAATATCTTGTTTTATGGAACTTTTTGTGTAGAATCCAATGACATTTGCGTTTTTTCAATTCAAGGTCAAAATTTTGAGAAAAAAATAAAAACATGAAAAAAAATTAAAATTTTTGTCAATTTTTTTCATTTAAAAATTTCTCAGAGAAAATAAAACATTTTAAACAGAAGACCATTTAGGCGTTTTAAGTCTAAAAGAGGCCCTTTCATGTCCCACTTACCCCATGACGATTGGTGAAATCGTTTTCGAGTTATTAAGCGTTAAAGTCGGTCAATTTTTTCTTACAAAAACGTAAATAACTCCTTTTCTATTTATCCGATTGAACCCAAAAACAATAGGGTTCTGAACGGGACCATTTCTGACCTGTGTGCAAAATTTCGTTTCGATAAAATAAAACCCTGGACAGATAATTGATTACGCTCACCTCGATTTTTGAAAAGTCACATTTTTTGCCAAACCCTGTACTTAACGTTCTTCAATTGTTTTGACATTTTTTTTACAGTTACCCCATTAAGTGGCCAATTTTTCCTGAAAATTTCAACTTTTTATCTTTTCCCGTTTTTAAGTTATGATTTTTTTTCAAAAAAATGTTAATTTAGTATAGGGATGATATACATACGGCTTTTGGCCGCATGTAACAAGAAGTCACCTCCTAAAATGTTTCGCGTTTGTTTAAAAACATCCTGTATTTGCGCGAACCAGAATCGATTTTGGTTTTCGATAAATGTAAAATAAACCAGTTAAAACATAGTTTTAACACCTCGTATCATAGATACGGAGCATTTCCTGATCCATTTTTTACATTTTTAGATGCAACAACAATCTGCGATTATCATAAAACATTCTATAATACCCTGTTTATTTCAAATAATTGAATTTAGCTAAAAATTCCACACCACTGTTTTTGGACCAATCAAATGTGTAGTTTTGGTTGCATTACCATGACAACACAACTATTTATCGGATTTTTTTTCTCCGGCCTAGGGTACCCTGGAGCGAATAATAGCGGAATTTTTTTGACATAATCATTGAATTTGTTTTAACGTCATGTCTGTCATTCATGTACATAATTAAACAACATGTGATTTTGTACCAGTTGTAGTATTTCAGACATAACATAATATCACAGAAAAATCTCTATATATATATATATATATATAAAAAGGAGGGGTAGTTTCGTGACTGAAACTAGTTAAAAAAAAGGAAATTTTAACCCAAGAGGTTAGAGTTAGTAGGTTGCAGTCAGTTCGGCACAAGATGCTATTTTTCAGCTTAAATTCACCTTGGTAAGTCTTAAAATTGTAAAGGAGACGATTGTGTTCTCTTTAGTTTCAGTTTTGTTAATAGAGAGTATACAATGTGCTTTTTCTTTGCTTTACAGAAGCCCTGAAGAAGGAATAAAGATTTCCGAAAGCTACTGACTGCAACCTACTAACTCTAACCTCTTGGGTTAAAATTTCCTTTTTCTATATATATATATATATATATATATATATATATATATATATATATATATATATAGTATATAGTTATTTTGTATGCGATAATATCATAAGACTGAAGTACTAGACATACGTGAAGAGCAAACGAAAGCAAGGAATGGGTGTAAAAAAATGAAATTTAACTGTTTTTTACCAACTGTAGTAATATAAGGTATATATAATAAAAAAGAATAAACAATGATAAGCTCTAAAATTACATATATTTGCAACTACAATTGGTAAAATGAAAAATATTTATTTTATAGTAAAATTTAAAAGCTCGTGTCAAAGTTACAAATATTAATTTAAAAGGATATCATTTAACGCAAACTTGGTGTGAAATTTTCTTACCGAATACCACACGTGCTTAAATTAAATTATTCCGGGAAATTCTTTGTCGGCCAAGAATATTTTAAGAAAATTCTCAATTCTCAAAATATTCCTGGCCTTAAAAAAATTCCGGAAATAAATTTAGCACTTGTGGTATTACAAGTGATAAGCGAATTTTTATTTTGTACCCTAATCTAAAAAATAACCTATGCACAACAAAAAGGTTTGTTAAATATATTTTTATCATGCCTACATCTTTCATTTATTACATACTTCTCTAATAAATTTATTTATAAGAAATACTAAAAATTGTTTTGTGTAACTGTGTAAGTACTTATTCTTTAATTTAATTATGGGTACATTAATGGAAACCGTGATCACTTTGGTTGTAACCAGGTAAAACCGGAATGCTATAAGTAAATACTATTTTGTTATTCATGCACAACTTACTTTTGAATGGTATAATAATCGTCATAATAAATTGTTTACATTTAGTTTTTAGAAAAGCATAGCAACATAGAAAACAGTTTAGAGAAAAGGTTGAATCACTTTATTTACAAAGTAACAATAAAAAATAATCGGTAAAGATGGGTTCACATTTAATTCATTCTGAAAGCAATACCGCAAAATACACAAAAAATGATAAAGTAAACAAACCTTTTCGAATGCACATAGCCTCGATTACATATTTTTAGATAAATAATAAAAAATACATTGCTAAAACACGTATCACTTACTTAAAAAAACATTCTCTTACTTCGCCTCTGTCCTACTATAAAATCGGTGGCGTGGTACTAGAAACTCATCGGGTTAAATATTTTTTGCTGCAATAAATCATTGTTCCTTAAACGGTTTCTTTACTTTATCATTTTTGTGTACTTGGCGGCATCGCTTTCAGAGTAAATTAAATGTGGACCCATCTTTATACAAATCTACCCGTTGCTTTAAAAATGAAAATATATTAGACTAGCGGACCCGTGCCCAGTTCGTTGGGCGTTATTATCTAAACTTTTTGTTTAATCATAGTAAAATATTGCCTATACAACTCCTGAATAGTGTATCTTTCTGATTGTAAAATAATTTTTATGATAGGTTTAGTACTTCCGAAGATTAGCGGCTACAAGCAAACCCACAAACAATATATTTAAAAATTCAATGGAAAATCAAAATATAAATTAAAATAATTTGTACTTTTTAAAGTCACTGTAGTTTATTTTGGTATTTTAAATAATTTTAAAAATAAGGAAAATGCAATTTATATTGTGACTTAATAAGGAGATATTTATTTATTATTACTTACATTTTCTGGATGTGTCTGAAACCTCTGATAAAGTTCTTCAGGTGTGATTCTGTGGTAGTCGATATCTAATTCCTGTTTTAAGTCGTCCAAGTCTACTCCCTTCTTGCCTTTTATCTCTTTTTTTCGTGCCTGTAATAAAACAAAAAACTTAATTCATCATAAAATAAATATACATATACTCATACTCGTGAACGGCGCTGAGAGGCAGCCAACGCCATCCAGAGAAGAAGAAGATACTCATACTCTCATAAAGCGTGTCTACTTAAGTTCGCACCATATGGAAAACTTTTTTATTATTAATTTTGCGAAAAAAGCTATTTTTATAATATATAAAGTTCTGCCTAATCAAAACCTAAAATGCAAGCATCAAATGTTATTAAAACTTTTTTTTAAATGGCTCTACGCCCTTTCATTTTCTTATCAAATTCGAAAAACACCATTAGGATCTCGAAAACGGTAAGAGATACAGGGTTGGTTCATTAGAGCAAAGTTGCGCTTTTTTACGCTTAACAATATTCCGTTTACAAAATTTTAAAATTTGCAGCCGTTCCAAAATTATTCGGCAAAAAACAAAAATTTTGCGAAACAGTAACTACACATTACCATTGCCACTTTTTCTGTTCCATAAAATGATGTAACTAAATTAAAGATCAGACGTTACGTCTTTAAGCGACCATCATCAACTTTGTTTTTTTAAATGGGCGGTACATTTGGTTTTCAACTTAATACACTAGTATTTTTATTGTAAATACAACTATATATATATATATATATATATATATATATATATATATATATATATATATATATATATATATATCTATATATATATATATATATATATATATATATATATATATATATATATATATATATATATATATATATATATATATATATATATAACACTTTACATTTATGCGACGTTTCGAACCAAAAATACCATCCACTATTTTTTCATTAAAAATTACGTTTTTATTTCAACCGATTTTGGAAATTTCCATTTAAAGGTAAGAATGCATCCATTTATTTCTATTACTACTCATTTTTATTCCTTTTATTAATTTATTTATTCATAATTTATCTAACAAGCTACAAGAATTAAGGTAATTTACATACATTTACTTATACGTAATTAAATAAAGCATTTAATTTATTCAACGCCTCTATCAACTTTATCGTAGCCTGTCATAAAACAATGAATGCATACTTACCTGTAAACTCAAATTTTGCAGGCAAGTATGATGATTTGAGAAAATCGTTTTTGTAATAGCGAAATGGTGAATGAAGATGGTTTTTCGATTTAAAACGTTGCATAAATGTAAAGTGTGATATATCGTTGTATTTAGAATTAAAATATGTGTATTAAGTTTAAAACCAAATATTTCGCCTATTTAAAAAACAAAGTTGAAACGTCGGATCTTAAATTTAAATTTAGTAACATAATTTTATAGGAAAGTGGCAATTTTATTGTGCCATTTTTATTAAAATATCTTTTATATAAAGCAAGAAAAAAATAAAAAAATGTTTTGGTTTAATTCGGGTAATTCTGGAACGGCTGCAATTTTTTTTAACGGAATACTCTTAAGCATAAAAATGCGCAACTTTGCTCCCATTTAACCAACCCTGTATCTCTTACCGTTTCGGAGATCCTAATGGTGTTCCTAGAATTTGTAACACCCTGTATATTTGCTTGTATCAGTATACAGGTTAATAAACTAAGCTGTGTTGCGCTACTTAGGCTTTGACATTAAAAATCAGTTTTTCTTTTTTACCTTTGATGATCCACCTGTTTGTCCACTTGGTGACACTTCTGATGTCATTTTTAGGCATAGAAGCTTTTATTTCAGATTTAAGGCGATCTTTTCCAAGACAAGTGGTTAACAAATTATGCCAACGAGCCTATGGACCACCTTATATTTTTTTATAACCGAACCAAGGGAGGGTAAACATAGCTTTGCTACAATATTAAATATATACCCTGACAAGAACTTACTTTTATAAGTGCGGAAAACTAGGCACAACAATACAATCTTTGGGCATACTAGTTTTCTCGAGGCGAATTTTTAAACAAACTTTGCAAAAAATAAGGGTGTAAAGTCTAAATAAAAATTAGAGGATACATCTATATCTTAAAATCAATAAATTTAAATAATACAAGTGCATAAAGTGGTACTTTTTTACGAATGGGAAGTTTGACAGCACGAGCTGTTAGGCGAGTGCGGCAATCCCATGAGTAAAAAAGACACTTTATGCATGTGTTATACTATATTTTTTCACGACCGTATAAAATTTTCCCAAAATACCATTTTATACATGTCTTAAATATCTAAACTTATTGGGGTAATTGTCTAGAAACTGTCCGCAACTCCGATTTTGACCAAATTCGGGATACGGGGGTTTTTGGGGAGCAGATTACGAATCTGAAAGAATTTTTAGTCGGAAACGTCGTTACACAATTCTTGATTTAAAACTAAAGTGGCCTAAAATATTTGATTTGGGTTCTTCTAAGTATTTTACACCGCAGCAAGCTATGCGTTAAATAGCCCCGGTGCATTCGCCATAATTAAAAACTATTAAAGTAAAGCTACCCAATTTAATTCAAAAAACTGTA
This sequence comes from Listronotus bonariensis, assembly GCA_014170235.1. Taxonomy (NCBI): domain Eukaryota; kingdom Metazoa; phylum Arthropoda; class Insecta; order Coleoptera; family Curculionidae; genus Listronotus; species Listronotus bonariensis. Next base: position 95,764 of record JACEGR010000439.1, on the reverse strand, counting down.
AAATACGTAGATGAGGTTTTAAAAGCTAAAAATCAAATATTGTGTACCAGTTTAACTTAAAATCAACAATTGTATGCAAACAGAAAAGGGAATATAGTGAAACGAAAAGTAAACGAAACGTTTCCGACTAAAAATTCTTTTAGATTCGTGATTAGCGCCCTAAAAAACCCTGTATACCAAATTTGGTCAAAATCGGAGTTGCGGACAGTTTCTAGACAATTACCCTTATTAATTTTATTTTTTGAAGCACAGCCATTATACTGCAACAAAAACTAGACAATTATCCTCGGTAATTTTCTAGGAAACCGGCGGCAACTCCGATTTTGACGAAATTTGGTATACGGGAGTTTTGGGGCGCTGATCACGAATCTGAAAGAATTATTTGGCGGAAACGTTTTATTCTTAAGATATTCATCATCAGACTTGAAATTTAAACAATCCTATTTTTACAATATTCCCCCTTCTTTTTGCAGACAATTCTTGATTTAAAGCTAAAGTGGCACACAATATTTGATTTTCACCTTTAAAACACCGTTTTTACGTATTTTACATTATTCCGGCAATAAATTGCATAGCTATACTTTGAATCATTTTAATCCCAGTGTGCCATGAAGCACTATGTGTATATACGGTTGCCGCATTATCAAAGAAAAGCCACGCAATTTATTGCAAAAATAATGTAAAAAAGTAGAAAAACGGGGTTTTAAAGGTGAAAATCAAATATTGTGTGATACTTTAGCTTTTAATCAAGAATTGTGTACAAAGAAGAGGGGGATATAGTGAAAATAAGCTTAGTTCAAATTTGAACTTTGATGATGAATATCTCGAGAACGAAACGTTTCCGCCAAAATCTTTCAGATTCGTGATTAGCGCCCCAAAAACCCCGTCAAAATCGGAGTTGCCGCCGGTTTCTAGAAAATTACCTTATCCTCTTCATAACTATGCATTTATTATTTAATTTTAGAAATTTGAATGTACTTACTTTTTGTAGAAATAAAATACGAAAACAGTATAAATTTATTTTTAATTCCATAGTCATCCAAATTCATTTTTACTACTAATTTTCCATAATTTTTATTAAATTTATTTGCAAACTGTCAAATTTTAAAACTAGTGACACATGAACTAAAAGAAATAATGACGAAATCAAAGGTAACTTGACCCGTTGGTTCAGCTGATGTCGCCTTTACGGTTACATTGCTTAATTTGATATTTAAGTTTATTATAGCAGGCTTTAAAACAAAACACTAATTCAAAGTGTGAAAAAAAGCTTCAAAGTGTTAAAAAAGTTACTTTTTAACACTTTATGTAGTTTACTAGAATGTAGTACTTTAACTTTATGTTCACGATTAAAAAAACAGCATTTTTTTAATGGTCCTGAAAAAAACATTTAATTCACTTTTATGGCCAAAGCAATGCACGAAATCTTATTTCTAATTTTCTTTGTATAATTGATTTAACAAAAAAAAGTGTATTAGTCATCTACGAGGTTCGATCAAAAATGTAATTTTTGGTTAAAAGTAAAGTACCTGCATTTTTGCTAATATCAAAGATTGTTGTAAAGAGATTTTTAAAATTAAACATTTCTTTTAAATATGCAATTTTGTTTATTTACAACGAAGAAAATATTTTTGTTTTTTCTGTGATTATGGTGAAAATTTAGGTTTGTAAATTAGTGCAGAACATTTAATTATTATAAATGTCATAAAAAAGTGTCAAATATTTTTTTAAATTTATTCTTTATTAATTTATTAAAATTAAAAGAAGAAGAAAGTACAATGCACTAATGTACAAACTTAAATTCTCTTGATTTTCGCAGAAAAACATTTTTTTGGGAAATTAACAAAATTACATATTTAGAAGTCATTTTTAATTATAGATATTTTTCTTTATATCAATTTGCGATATTACCAAAAATACAGGCACTTTACTCTTGAGCAAAAATTACATTTTTGGCCAAACCTCGTAGATGACTGATAAAATTTGATATCTGATGATTGTATTTTAGGATTTGCCTTATACAGAACTTTTATAAAAAACAAGTTTTTGCTTAAAATCAATAGTAAAAAAGTTTTCCATATGACGCCAACTTACGTAGACACACTGTATTGACAAGAGCAAAAAAATTGTTTGTTGATTTTGCACAGGGCCATTTCGCTTTTTTTAATTTTTGTTGTATGTTTTAAATAATTAAATGGAAATTTCTTGGACATTTCTGAGAAAGGAAAATATATTTTAGTAATTTCCCTTTGAATAATTTTTTTACGAATTCTTTACGACTTTTAGTCTGGGAAACATAGCCGGCATATTTAATTAATTTGGCAACAGGCCCTTTTTAAATCAACCCTGTAATCCACCATTCAAAATTCTTTGCAGAAATTTATTTCTTCATTAAGTAGAGTTTTTAGGCAGAGGTACTTTTTTCGAAAAATTAATATTTAAAAAAATTCCAGTAAATAAGTACTTTCGAAAACACGCTGTATAAATTAGAAACCTGTAATTCTAAGGTTGCCATATATTTGCAATATCGAGCGAAGTGTTGGATATAAAATGGTAATTTATATTATCCCAATAAACTAGCTGATAAAAAAATCATTTAGTATGGTTAATTAAAGAAAACTGACTAATTAAATTGCTCCTAAAGGTAATTAATACCAAGGCCGTCCTCAAACAATTTGCCATATGAAGCACGAAACAAACCCATCAAGGATTATTATTTAATAAATTTAATTATTAACCTGTAAACTTTATTTATTTTTACAGGGAGCTTTATTATTTGGTACCAATATTTTTATTTATTACACCACAAGATCTATCGTTTTCTTTTTTTCAACTTTTAAACTTTTGTTGACCGACTTATGTACTCCAGGGCTATGACTCCTGTTTGTGACAAGTGAGTATTGAACTTCGTTATAAAATATATTATAATCTTTTTTCTGAAATATGAATTTTTATTAAAATTTTGCACGAAATACACCACTTTCATTTTTTCTTCCCACTTTTGGATTAGTATACAGGGTAAGTTTTTTTTTGATGTTTAGTGAAGGGATCTCAGAAACCACTGCAGCTACAGAGATAATTAAATGGGGAAAGAATTTTAGTTTTTAGAGCTTAGCTTAAATTAATTTTTGTTTCTTTCAAAAAAATTATGGCTTACTAGATATTTAAAAAAAAACGGTTTTTCCAAAAATATTTTTCCTCAGTAGCTCGGTTAATATTCGAAATAGAAAAAATGTGTAAGAGGAAACTTGTAAATAATTATCTTCATAATAGAAAGGTGTTTTCCGATATTTAATGTAATAGTCCGTTTTTGAGGTACGACATAAAGTTGCATTAAGCTCTAAAAAACTGCAATTCTTTCTTTGTAACTGCAGCGGTTTCTGAGATCCCTTCACTAAACATTGAATAAACTCATCATGTATAAAGTGTGTGAGCTATACCATTTATAGAAATAGGACTTTTTAGTTTAAAGTGTATTTTTATGTCACAAATTAAATTTAAATGTAAAATGTAAATATTTTGAAAAGAATGGCAGATAGTGATACTGCCAGGTCACCCGCAACTTATAACTCCATGTCTGTTTCTGGTAGATTTTTAATTGTAAATTAACTTCCTACATGTATAAAGTGTGCGAGCTATACCATTTATAGAAATAGGACTTCTTAGTTTAAAGTGTATTTTTATGCCACAAATTAAATTTAAATGAAAAATGTAAATATTTTGGAAAGAATGGCAGATGGTGATACTGCCAGGTCACCCGCAACTTATAATTCCATGTCTGTTCTTGTAGATTTTTAATTTTAAATAAACTTCCTATATGTATAAAGTGTGCGAGCTATACCATTTATAGAAATAGGACTTCTTAGTTTAAAGTGTATTTTTATGCCACAAATTAAATTTAAATGAAAAATGTAAATATTTTGGAAAGAATGGCAGATGGTGATACTGCCAGGTCACCTGCAACTTATAACTCCATGTCTGTTTCTGATAGATTTTTAATTTTAAATAAACTTCCTATATGTATAAAGTGTGCGAGCTATACCATTTATAGAAATGGGACTTCTTAGTTTAAAGTGTATTTTTATGCCACAAATTAAATTTAAATGAAAAATGTAAATATTTTGAAAATATTGGCAGATGGTGATACTGCCAGGTCACCCGCGACCTATAACTCCATGTCTGTTTCTTGTAGATTTTTAATTTTAAAGAAACTTTCTATATGTATAAAATGTGTGAGCTATACCATTTACAGAAAAAGGACTTTTTAGTTTAAAGTGTATTTTTATGTCACAAATTAAATTTAAATGTAAAATGAAAATATTTTAGAAAGAATGGCAGATGGCGATACTACCAGGTCACCCGCGACTTATAACTCCATGTCTGTTTCTTGTAGATTTTTAATTTTAAAGAGACTTCCTATATATATAAAGTGTGTGAGCTATACCATTTATAGAAAAAGGACTTTTTAGTTTAAAGTGTATTTTTATGTTACAAATTAAGTTTAAATGAAAAATGTAAATATTTTAGAAAGAATGGCAGATGGTGATACTGCCAGGTCACCCGCGACTTATAACTCCATGTTTGTTTCTTGTAGATTTTTAATTTTAAAGAAACTTCTATATAATAATTGTGTCAACTATTAAGAATATAATAATAAAAGTATTATGTAACAATTGACTACAGAGTCTTGTTCAAATCTTTAAATGTAAAAACATAAGAAGACACAGAACAAGCTCACCTAAATCACATACCGTTTGTTCCACCATGGAGATGTTTGTATCCTTTCCTAATGCAAAAACTAAAAATAAACGTTTTCCAGCACTTTCAATAGATTTTCGAAATTTGACGCGTACCCGACTACTCTGCGATTAGCACTGAATTTTATTTTGGGATTTTATGTATTTTTAGGTTCATGGATGTATAAGCTGTTTTACTTAAATTAATCATTTTATCTAATCTTGCTCTTCATTTACGTTTATAGGCGTCGATTTTCTTGAAAATTTTTATGCGTGTTTGTAATCAATTATATACTTGATTCTCCGTCTCTTACATGTGTAATCACTAATCAATATTTTTTTTAATATAACATACTAGCGGACCCGTGCCCACTTCGTTGGACGTTAATATTTGAATTTTTGTTAAATCATAGTAAAATATAGCCTATAACACTCCTGAATAGTGTAGATTTCTGATTGTGAAAGAATTTTTATGATCGGTTAAGTATTTCCGAAGATTAGCGGCTACAAACAGACCCACAAACAAAGTTACAAACTTTACCTCTTTATATATTAGTTGAGATAAAGACTCGATGCTTTAGAAACAGAAGAAATATGCCCCTTATTACCATTAACCGCGGTTTCGCTTTTAAAACTAATCTTCATGTTGGAAAATACAACCCAATAATAGGTTTCGGTCCTAAATATTTACATTTAGATTGGGAGAAAGATAAAATATTATGTACAAACAGAAACGTCTGTGCCTATTTTTTATTCAAAGATTTAGATAAGACTGATGTCTAGATGTATATATTTAATTAAGCATTGTTTTAATTTTGCAATTTGGCAAAGAACATATTACTGAAAAAAGATATATTTTAACGAGAACGTATAAATCTGATTAAGCAAAAAATAATTTTTAACAAATAATAATTTATAGTAAAGCCACATCTTGAGGGCAGTTTTTTAATAAAATCTGACCTGATTTATAAATAGAACCAAAAAATGAAAACAGATTTTTTTAATTTAATAGTTTTCGAACTTAAAATTAGCAGAAGTTTGTTTAAATTAAAGTATTATTATTATTTTTTATTATCAGCAGCTTAACGGCTGAGTAACCGGAGTTTCAAAAGTGTCAAAATAAAGACGTCCTATTGGTTTAATTTGACAGCTGCTTAGCTGACCCATCAGCTAAGCGACTGAGTACTCCTAACTGCGCTCAATGTTTTATTTTTTCTTCAGGTGTTTTTTTTCAATTTAAAGTGCCCAAATTATAAGTACTAACGTTGTAACTAACAATGTCCGTCCACTAGGTATTAGGTCAATTTTGAAAAATATTATTGTTATTGTTAGTTTTAAAATAATAACGCATTTTTAAAATTTGCTGCAATATATGCACATATATATATATATATATATATATATATATATATATATATATATATATATATATATATATATATATATATATATATATATTTATATATATATTTATTTATTTTTAAATTCAGAATAATACAAACTAAAAGTCTGCTATTGTTTAGTTATAACGGATCTTAACATTTACGACTTTGAGTAAGTCATTAAGCAAGGTGAATATTATTCATGTTGCTTAAGTTGTTTTAGGAAAACTGTTGCGCCCACTGAGACGCCACTGGACCCAATAATTTTAATCCAGATGAAGCTTTACAAGCACCTTACTAAAATAAATGAGTGGACCAAATTTGATTTAAATCGGTTAAAGGGTTTTTAAATATTTAAAAAATTAAGCCTTTTTTAAAAATAATCTTAGAAATGAAGCAAGTCCGGATATATGTTTATAAGAACATTTTTTATAAAAGACATAAGAAATAACTCCCTTAAGTATTGTACCGTATTTAGGAAACTCCCTGTATATTCATTTTAGTTTTGGACATTATTATTTAAAGAATGTCATCTTTAAACATTCTATAACATAACATAACATCCCAAAATAAAAAACTTTGCTTAGCTGTATTTTAACATACAGACAATGTTGTTAATTTTTCTTTTATCCGCAATTTTGTCTACTGGGTCTCGATTTTTGACTTAGGGAATAGAAATTTCCAATAGAGAAGCATTCTTTCCTTTTTTTAAAATAACCCACTTTTGATTGTAATAGAAAGAAGCAAACAAAATACGTTTTCCATCAGTAATTTCTACCCCTAAGTTAAAAATCGGGACCCCGGTCATCATTGGCAATTTATAATTTTAAATACCAAGGTGCAAGGGTTTCTTCGCATCATAAAAACACTTGATACATTGATAACATCTATCTTTTAATTATTACTTCCTGCAGGAAATTCTTTTGTTCATAATCAAGAAAAAAATCTCTTTATCGTCAGTTAAATAATAGAAAAAAATGATTTTTTTACTAGATTGATTTGTGAAAACCCTCAGGTAAAAGTTAACTTTTATAGGCTTCTCACATTTTTGTAATTTTACTGTTTAGTGATTGTTTAAAAACTTTTAATATGTTTGGTAAATACACTTGGCAGTGTTTCGAAATTAAAGAATTTTTAAAGCATCCGCAATGTTACTAGACATGTCTGCTGCCAACAAGCGCAAATCTATTAAAAGGTTGCCTGGAAAATAATTCTAAAAATATTTAGATATGACGAATGTTTCAACTTCAGAAGGTCGGTTACGACGTCATATCCGATAGTTAGTCTCGGTGAGGAAGTTTTACTAAAGTTTTTATATTTTGCATAAAATAGTTTAGTAAATAATTGTTTTTGTTTATTTACCAATGATTTTTTTGGACAGGTTGTTGGTGTGCCCGGTCTGTACATTATACGGTTGTCTCATAAGCCTTGCAACATGTCATCCACTAGTGAATGTAAATCTGTTTGTACCCCTACTTTGGAATGTCATACTATACTCATCAGATTCTGTAATCGTAAAATTTTTAATGGCGTGTAGTTAGTATTTTTATTTGTAATTAATTTAATTTTCATTTTTAGATATTTTCCTGCTTATTTTATGTTATTGGCCTTAATTCAGCTGCCTGTTTGGTGTGTTCCCATTTATAATTTTATTAATAAAATAACATAAAGTAATTAATTCACATTTATAAAAGCAGTGCTATAGTTACTAGCCTATTCGTTATGGGTAGCATAGCAGAAGTGCCAATCCATAATTTAGAAAATAAGTTTTAATAAGAAAATTAACACTGACTTTACAACATAAAAAAGTCAAACTTAAAAATGTGATGTACAATTTTCGATTAAGTTTTGCCGTTTAAACAGAAGCGCAACTAGGCCGGGGTTAGGACCCAGTTGACGATGTATATGTGTAACCTAAAACAAGATCCTGAAATACCTGGCAATCAGATGAGGAAGAAATGTAAACTATGCCAGAAATATAGTTTACATTTCCAATACACATAAGGACCCAGACATGTCCGGTTCCATTATCAGGCACCATGAGCACACCGCCACCTTTGGTGATGTAAGTATCTTCACTAATGCGATCCCTTTCATAAGCAACATAGGAATAAGAGCTAAAAATTATAGACTTGCTACGACCATGTGATTCATTTGAAGACCTTTAATGGTGACTAATTACACTTAAACCAAACTTAAGTTCTAACCACGGATTCGTATTTGGAAGGCATAAATACATTTAAAACCATTCGTGCCATTTCGGGGTGCAATACATTTTTTATTTTGTATAATGGTGTAATTGTTAGGCAACGTACGCGTTGATTCAACTCAACTCACCCGACCTACTCAAGCGACTACTTGCATGATACCGATAATTTCACATTGTTGTACATTACATACTAATGTAGTTCTAAATGGAGTCGTTAAAAGATAAAAAAAACTTCTTTTGTTTTACGTAGAAATGACGTCTCTGGGTGGATATTTTGTAGAAGATAATTGCAAGGAAACACCATGACAACCCTCTTAGAACTACTAGACCTACTTAGTTCTACAATGCTAGCATGCTTTAAAATAAAAAAATGTATCTTTTGTGATTAAAACAACATATCACAACCAATGCAACAACTGATCGTGGTGCAAACGGCAAGTCCAGTCGCATAGTCGTCTGGATTCATCAATCGGGTCAGACTAATGAAACAGTTACTGGAGTCGGTCGTCTAAGTTGCCCTGGTTCAGTAATCACACAATCCAAATAATGGAAGCATACGACTGGACATAATAATATTCCTATCTCTTGACGTCTCCAATAAGACTAGATTATAGTCGCGTCGCGTCGATCGTACAACAATGTGAAAACATCGGTCTCATTGAACTAGTCGGTCGTGCGTCGTAGCAATGTGTTAGCTACCTAAGGCAGTTTACACACTGATGCAACGCTATTTACACAATTAAGTCAAGCGACTTGTTTCATTAGTCTAACCCATAAGGATTTCGTAAAAGTATTCACACTAGCGCAATCCGATTGATACAACCATACGACTAGTGCTATGAGTCAGATCAATGACACTAGTTGCTTAAGTCGATCGTGTGAGGTGCGTTGCATTAGTGTGTAAACTGCATAAAAATAAATAATAAGTTTTTATGTATAATTGTATAATAATAAAAGTTTGCTCTAATATAACTTGGTTTTAAGTTTTTACGCAAGAAATCTGATTTAAGATATTTTTTGTTACTACATGCACTTATCATTTGATGTAATAGATATTATAACCCAATAAAGGTACTTGTAGTAATTAAAGTTATCTTCTTATTTGTTTTATAATTATGTCTCAATGCTTGATAAATTAATCCACTACACTTCAACTACTAATAAACTTGAAAAATAAACTGGATTATTGGCTCCGTAAAACATTTTTTTTATTTGCAAATGATAATTATATTAGTGTAAATAATATTTAACGATAAAATCTTACGTAATAAAGTGCATTTTAAACTTACAAACTTGTTAAACGGAAAACCAATATTAACCGGTTTTTGTATTGCACATTTAATTAATTAAATTCTTAATGTAAATTATTAAAGTATTTAAAATCATATTTAAAAATTTTTAGGAGAATATTTAAGTTAAAATAGATAGGGTAAAAATACGACATTAAATTTTTGGTAAAAAATGAGACACCTCTGACATATAAAAAATAGATTTTCCTAATTTTAATCATATATTACCTTTTGTGGTCTTCTACGGATTTATCTATATAAAATATTTTAACACATACCTATAATAAAATAATATTAATATAAGTTGTTATATTTGGAAATGCAATTTTTAACGTAAAAACTTTTAAATTCCCCTTTTAACTTTTGCCGCAGGTTTTTAACCGGACGAGATATTAGAGAAATATTGCACAGTAAAATAAGGCCAGACACTAATAATACCGGCCTTATTTTGACATCTGAGCTTGCGCAGATGCATGGTGGGATAAGCACTCCCTTAATAAGGATAGTGCCTGGCTTTATTTTAGTCTTATTTTAACTTCGAAACTGTTCGTATAACCGAACGGCTGCCGACCACAAAAACTAAAAGTTTTTGATAGTAAAAATACCCAAAACCTTGCTTTTTCAAATGTATTTCTGTAATTGTATGAAACAAAACCCTACAAAACAAACAGTAAAGAAAAACTACTAAAAATTTTTTTAGGTTTCTTGCACTGTCAACATGATTTGCAATAACTCTAAACTATGGGTACAAGCACTATTTAAATAAGGCCGGTATTAATAATACCCGAGCTTAATAAGGTAACTTGCAATAATTCTCTATTCACTCTGCTAAAGTCGCGTTGCAAACAAAAGGTTACAAGTAGGCCTCTGACACTCTTGAAATGAGTATTTTTCAATTAGGCTATGAGAGTAGGGGTAAGAAACTCGTAGGGTAAATTTAAGACATATTAAGGGTTAAAAATGAGACATTTTTGGGGTAAGGCTTGAAAGTGCTAAAAAAGTATATTTGTAAAGCTTAAGAATACACAATAAATGACATAAAAAAGCCGCAAATTTAGTATTCAATATATTTAGCAGGTTATATCGGTATTTTCAAAAAAAAACAAACACAAAACAGGAAAATAAAATAGTCCTGTTCGTTAAAGCAGAAATCGATTTAGCGTGGAAGCTTGGTTTCATGGTAAAATGGGATTTACACTAACAAAAACTAAGGTCAAAAATTTCGTTAAAACTTATGTTACTCAAAGACACCAACACGGAGTCCCGCTGTTGGTGTCTTCTTTACCTTCGGTGTCTAATTTTAAGACTTTTTTCTAGGTAAAAATAAGACAGCGCTTTTTAAAAATAATAAATTTTAGAAGCAATTTTACACAAACTTAAACCTCTAACGTAAGAGTGAAACACCTATAACATGTTTTAACTTCTAAAGAAAAGAGTTTTATTAAGTTTTATTATTATTATTTTTTTAATTGTCTTATTTTTACGACCTGGCCCTAAGATATGTCTTAAAAACTCACTTAATATGATATGACAAAAGTTTTATTGTTTGCCTCTAAGGAATTATATTAGTAAAGTCAGAAGTGTTGTTAAGTTTCAGAAAGTTGTGATTGCAAGAGCTTGATAAAAGGCTTAAAAACACCAAAAAGTGGTAGGTTAGAGTTTACTTGGCCAATTTCTATTATCCTTTAATCTTCCCCACTCAAAAAGTGCTTTAAGAATGTTTTCGCCGTTTTAGGAGATTTCAAACATGACGGACTTACGATTTTTTTCAAAATGGCCAAAAATTAAAAACTCCCTATATCTCGGATACCAATAGAGATTTCGGGATGCGGTTTTCACCATTCATCTAATTTCGAAAATCGACCCCAAGACACCTATGTCAATTTTTTCTATATGGTGAGGAAATACGAGTTTCGTGTTAAAACAGTCTGAAGTCGCACCACCCTGTACATACAATTTTCTAAATATTCTTTAATACTAAATACATTCATACATAAGGATTATTGTCTCTTAAAAAAAAATGGTGCATATTAGTCCCTGGGCCAGTAATGAAATGGACTTCATGATAATAACACTTTTAAAACCTTTTTAGGGGGTTTCAATTGACAAGTCTACCACGAATATTCATACTGCTATATATGGAAGTGGCGCTTTAACCCAGTCTGTCAATGTCAATTGTTTCGGGTATTGGAATAGGCGAACGCGTCACATTTTTTTGTCGGACAAGTTTACCACAATGTTTACATGCAATTTTTAAACATCTTGCTAAAAATGGTACGTGACTGTAACCCTTAGGCCTCGGGCACGATAACCAGCGTTAGCGCCAAACGGCTGGTTTAAAAAAATAAATTCCTTTATTCTCGCATAAAGATCAAAGACAGCGCTCTCACATTCTCCGCTTAACACTGGCCGCTGACGCTGACGCTTAGTTTCGTGTCAGAGGCCTTACGACTTCTGGCACAATGCTTAAAAATTATATGTGGTAAACAGGTAAACTTGTCCGAAAAAAGTGACGTGTTCGCTCAGTCCGACACCCGAAACATTTCACCTTAAAGTAGTCATCAGAAGCTTTAAAATGATGTGCTACCATGCTTTCCATTTAACTTTTTTTCGTAGATGGCGCCCAGTCGCCATCTTGAAATTCTTATCTATCAAGTTTACTCTAAACTATAGTATTTATGCATCAATTGCATATCCCAAAGTTTTACTTTTGTAAATTTATCCGTTCGAAAAATAAAAGGGGAGGGGGCATTAAAGAAATGCACTGTATATATAACCCTGATCACGTTTGTGCTTTTGAGACAACCTGTACAGCAGTGCGCGAATATCGTATTCCATGCCCGGGCTGGGAAAAAATTAATTCGAATGATGGCAGCCCCTGCTTGCGGCCAAATTTTTCCAGGCAACCTGGTGTAATTTAGTCTACTACCATGTATCAATCATAAAAAATAGGTTTCATCAAAGACAATTGTAGAGTGAAACTACAATTATTGTCTTTGGTTTCATTAAAAAACAGATGGGTGCAGATATAAGCAGCCGGATCTCGTCCTATAATTAAAGGAATTAAAATAATTGCAAATATTGTAAAAATAGTATTAATAATATATCGTGACCAGTTTATTCTAGTTTTAAGATTGTTTTAGCACCTGATAGGTACAATAACATTTTTGATGAGACAATCAAGTACGACCCCTTAAGGACTTTCATTGAGTTATCCTAAGGACTTATCAATAAAAAGTATTTTTTAAAAATATAGGAATAAATTAACCAACACCATTTTTTAAATTCCAAGTCATTCTATACAGGGTGTCTCTAAAACGTCTGTACAAAATGCTACCTATAATTCCTTGGATCAAAATACAACGATCTAATGCAATTTACGTTAGTCGAAAAGTTGATCGTTTGCAAGATACAGGGTGTCAAAGTTTTTTTTCATTTAAGTTATTTTTAAATATTTCCTTTACTATAAGAAATGTTTTTAGAAAATCCAGTATTGAAAGATTTTTTAGATTGGGGAATCGAAATACGCTAATATTTTTGTTGTAAAATGTAGAGGGAGCAACCTGCAACCCTTTACTTAGGTTTAAAGAGTCATAACTTTTTTTGCCTCGATATATTATAATTTTAGTGGAAAATTTTTATTTGCTGAGGGATAAACTCTTATGACGATAACATCGTGACTGCGGAAAGTTAGTCGTGTCTAGGGTTTGGGTTGTTTTTGGTTCTCATGATCGTTCCCCGAAGGAACCACTAGCAATAGTGGTCTCTGGTACGTGGGTCAAAGCTTATGCTCTTATTTTAGCTTAAATCACCAAGTATATAAAAGTAGCACAGTAAAAAAAATATATTTGTTTTCTTTACAAAAAAAAAATAAAAAGTTAAGTAACTTATTATGTTGTTGCATCAATGATTATTGGGTGTATGGTGTATTTAAATGGTTTTTTTCATTTTAAACCATTTACATTATATACCCAACCTAATTGGCAAAAGGCCTAAAAATATCATCTGCATAAAAGACTAAAGGTCAAAAAGAAGTTTAAAATAACCAGAGCATTTTCTTTATAAATTATATTATAATCTTGAAGTTTTTGAATTTCCATTTTTAAATATTTGTTTAATTACTTTCACAGCTATGGATAACTTCTTATTTTTAAAAATAAAACAAATGTATGATTTTTTTAAATGACTTGGGAAACTTAAGCTTCCGGCACACAGCGAGCGGCGACGGGACAGCAGCGGAACATCAACGCGTTTTAATACATGAAGGCATACAGTATTTTGGAAAAAGTCCCGTAAGTCCAGTTCTGTCTAAATCTATTTGACCAAAATTGGCAAACCTAGAGAAAACATATCTACCTATTAGCCCTTCAAAATAAAAAAGAAAGACACAACAGATAAAAAGGTATTATTAATTAAAAAGTGTGCAAGTTGAATTTGGCCCACTCTGTATTGTTATATTTAAGACCATATTTATTTCATTCTGAAAGCGATGCCGCCAAGTACACAAAAAATGATAAAGCAAATCTTTTGTGAACAATGATTTATTGCAGCAAAAAATATTCAACCCGACGACTACGCCACGCGTTACAGGTTTTATAGTACGCCAGAGACGAAATAAGAGAATGTTTTTTAAATACGTGATATTTTTATTTATTTATCTTAAAAATATGCAATCAGGCTCTGTCAGAGGCTATGTGACTTCGTAAAGGTTTGTTTACTTTATCATTTTTTGTATACTAGGCGGCATCACTTTCAGAATAAAATAAATGTGGTCTTAACTATACAATATTTGGCTAAAGGAGGTTTTAAAACGTGAGAAAGTAGAATCTGTTATAAATCTTACAATCAACTTTAAAGGGTGCGGTATATGCATATTGTTAGGCCAAATAGGGTTATAAATCAAAAATTTAATATTAGTATTAGTATTAGTATTAGCATGAGATTAGGATTATGTCAAGTAGTCCCCCATTTTCTACTTAATCATGAAAATTTAATTTATGTATTTTTTTAATAAGAAGTTACTAATAACAATTTAACCCCAAATCAGTTTTTTGAAATTTTTATTTTAACAACATTTTTTTACAATTAAAATTTAAAGTTCTTTTAATTTAAAAATTTATTACTAAGTAACCATTTAAGATTAATGAATAAAATATTCGGGATTTTTTGTGTAATATCTATATTTTGTATAATACATATACAGTGTGGTGCATTAAGTATTTAAAAATGGATAACTTTTTATTTGCAATTTGTTAGAAAATTTTATACTTTATAAAAGTTGGTGCATGGTCCGAAACTGTATTAGCAGTAGTTAGTTTTATTAAAAGTTAAATGGTATACAGAGTAGTTAAAAAAAACAAAAACTGCTTAAGAGTAAAGTACCCCTATTTTTAAAATTTTAACAAAATAATATTTAGAATCAAAAGTTATGTCTTAATACCAAGTCATGGCCTCCTATTTATTTTTTTAAATTTTTTGGAACATTTTTAATTAACCCTGTATAATACAAATTTTTATATTCTAATCCAATATTTCTTAAAAGCAGTTTCAACCAACTGACTTTAAAAAAATTTAATCAAATCGAAGCGAATTCCTAAAATTCAACTGAATTTATATTTTTTAGCTAACCGCTAACTTCAAGTTTGTTGCACGGATATTTTATAGGGCCCTAAAATTATACAAATATGCTTTTTATTAAGGCAAAGATACTAAATAATAAAATGCATATTTAAATTCCTTATTAACCTTGCAAAATTTTTGTTGTAAATTTTTATGGAAGTGTAGAACAAATAACTAAAATTAAAAAAATTAATAAACAAAAACTTCAATAGCAGTATATGACATAGTATTTAGGCATAACTTTTAATTTCAAATAGCTTTTCCATTTAACATATATTTGTATTTTTAAATAAGGGTATTTCACTCTTAAGCAGTTTTTATTCTTCTTGACCCACCCTGTATACGTTAAACTAACTACTGCTTACCGAGTTTGAGACCATGAACCAACTTTTATGAGGAATAAAATTTTCTAACAAATTGCCAATAAAAGTGTCCCATTTGTGGCACACTTAATGGACCACACTGTTTAAAATATTAAAAACCAAAAATAATTTATTTATTAGCCTATTGTTAGTTCTGGTTAGTTAACTTTAAGATAAACTAATGCAAATTTTGATGGCTTCACGGTCGTAAAGTCGTTTTTTTAGTAACGTGCTTTATATAAATTAAAAATAATTTATTTAAATTTAAGATTTCAAATAAAAAAATCAATACTCGCGATTTGGCAGAATTTATTTATTTTTTCTCGAATGCTAAGTAAGATCCAAAAAATAATAGGGGACAAAAAGCTGTATTTTTGTTTGCCTAATATTAATCTAGTTAAGGCCAAGGTTAGTTTATATTTATAAGGTTGCGACATATCCTCAACTTTTAAGCGGTTCGAGGTCGGGGACGCAAGATAGGGCACTCCACGGAGAAAAGTTGGCGAGACTGGGTAAAATCAAAGCTGATGATCAATCCAGTGGCGTCTAGAATTTGCGCATTTCATTTTGCATTGTTTTGGTAGTGATATTTGTTGAAAGATGTAATTCCAAATGTGTTTTTATTTAAACTAAAAGAATTTACAACTTAATAATAATTAAAAACTGTTGTGTAAACGGTTGTTCTACTAATACAATAAACTGTATATCTCCCGCACTGAACAACATGGCCGAAAAATGGGAGATGTGACGTCATAACACGTCAAAGCAATATGGCCGAATGTCGTGACATAATATAGACCGACTTTGGTTAAGGCTACATAGGCCCCTTGTAAACATTAATACCACTACCAAGTTTCATTAAAATTAATTAGAAATATTAAAAATATTATTAAAAAAACCGTTTTTTTTTAAGTTTATTAATTTCCAAAATCTTGGATCAAATGCATTTCCAGACTTATGTTTTTACAGGGTGTTTCCTAATTGCGGTAAGAAAATTTAAGGGCGTGATCCTGAGCCATTTTTATGAAAAAAAACATATAAATATGGGTCTTCAAGTTTGTCGTTCTCGAGATACAGGGTGTTACAGTTTTTAAAATACCTAAAAATTTCTTAAATACTTTTTTTCGTAAAATTTGTTAGACTATATATAAATGGTATTTAATACAGTATTTGTTGTTGTCTTCACCTAATTGCTAACTGTAACATTTAATTTAAAAAAAAATGTTCTAATATTTCTTGTATGGTCCAGGAATATCCAGGATTTTTTTCTGGCAGTCGAAGCAAGCAATGTAAAAATATTGTAAAACGAAAAAGTTGTATTTTTAGGTGTTTCATACGAAAAAAATATAAAAGTCAGTGACGTACATTCTTTTGTCAATAGTATGCGTCTGAGATGCGTCCCACGCCGCCACTGATCTTAATAATTAAAAATAGTTTAGGGCAAAATTAACTTCCTATTAGAACAAAAACCACAGCCAAATTTTATTAAAATCGGATAAGGCATATTAGGCAATAAGAAAACAACCTATATGTGCTATTTTCCATAGAATGCACTGCAGCCTGAAGGCTTATTGTACCTTGACCCCTACTCCTTCTCATTCACACACCATTCATTCCATAACTTGGATGGTTGTTGCTCGGTCCGCTTCCCCGAGCAGAAACACCGTGTGCCGCTGCCCAAAACACCGCTGTCGCCGGACACCCATCCAAATTATGGGCGCGCATTCCACTGCTTAACTCCGGAGATCGACGCTCGAAGGCTGCATGTTAAATTGTTAAGCGATTTTTTCAAAACTTAAGGCGTAAATGCAAGAGACCACAACGACACACAGCGGGTGGGCGAAAATTACTGCATGTTAATTTTCGCAAAGCAAAAATTTCATGCTTGTCGCTTGTCGCTTCCAATGATTTAAAGTGGTCGCTCCTCAGTATGGCCGTAAAAGGGAACGGCCAGACTGAAGACTCGCGAGCAACAAGTGAGCGAGTAATTTTTCGCAGTGCTAAGGCTGCATGTTAATTTTCACCCACCCGCTATGTGTCGGTGTGGCCACTTGCATTTTTACATATTAGGGTACGGCCACACTTGCGAGCGATTTATCAGGCGAGATAAATCGTTCATGATAATGTCGCGGGCGACAAGCGAGAAACTGTCCATCGAAAAGCGATTCAAAGATCAGTTTTTATTATGCCTCTTGCACGAACGTGTCGAATTGCCCTTCTTTCAGAAGATGATCCATTTATAGAGTTAATGTAAAAAAAATAAAATATGGTGTATGTACATCCCATTAATAGATATAGGAAAGCATACGGGGAATTTCATCACTTATACAAACAGTTGCGCAGCACACTTTTGTTTTTAAAATGTTTATGTGTATCCTGCCATAAAATGGGTCTACTTTGCACTTCCGAAATTAAAATCTCTTTGGAAAAAGACATTCCGCTGTTTACTTTGAAGACAAAATAAAACTAAAGTCACTTAGAAATCAAACCGAATTGAAAACAGAGCGACACGCTTAGCCGCTGAGCGATTTATCGTTGAGCGATTTTTTTAGGTTTGGCCACTTCAATAATATTTAATCGGTTTAAATTTTTGTAGTTTAGTCGTCCACAATTTATCTCGCGCGATAAATCGCTCGCAAGAAAATCGCACACTTGACACTTGACGCTTATCGCTCTTTAGTCTGGCCCTAAATACATATTTTACGTACAAACGTAAAAAAATATTTAATACATCTGAAAATTTTAATGCTAAAAAATTTCACTTGTGTAATTTAAATTATAATTTAATCTACATCTGTTACTATTTATTTAAAATATGTGTCTAAGTCTTTACTACCAAAATAAACAACTTGTCAAATATTACCAATAAATTCATGTTATTAAAAGAATCTTTCTAATTTTCATGTTCATCAATACATTAAATCAAACGTTGCTTTTTTCAGTACTTATTTAATATCCCAATAAGTAAAATAAACTCTAAAATAATATAATATCGAAATATAATAATTGATGGATTATTAATTATTATTAGAAGTGTCTTAATTAATAATAATTAACGTCATGAACGTTAAAAAAATTTTAACTGGTTTCAGCACTATCTATTTAACATAAAACTTAATGACTTGATAAAATTGTTTTTAAATATTCTTCAATATTAATCTTACCAAAATACTTCAACTTGTTTGGTTGACTGTGTAAATTACATTCCTAAAATATATTACCTTTTTTTTACTTAACACAGTGTGAAAGTTATTTCAAAGTTTTACGCTTGAATACTGATTTAGCGGAAAAAATTTTAATCAGTATTTTAAAAGTTCCTTTATATTAGAAACTAGTTTCTCATCATTATGTTTTTCTGTTTAATAAGTAATTAAACCTGAATTGTGCCACGATTATCAAGGTCATCCAAATTAAGTGTTCGCTATTAGTAACTTTTTTAAGATGTTTTAAAAAATAATAAAAAATACAGCATGTGACACCCAATTCTTAATAGTTTAGGAGATATGGCCAGCTGCAGAAGTTTTATAGTAAAATAGCATTGGGATAAACATTCAACTGACGAAATTTGGTCAAACATAGGAAACCACAATGAAAGGTCGCGATGGGAAGATATTAGTCCGGTCAATTATAGGAAAAATAAAATATCGTGTATTATATGCAGATATAACAATATCCTAATTCGCAAACCTCGTACCTCCAAAATCACATATTTTACAGGAGATAAGAAAACTTCTCCTGCAGTCTAATGTTTTGAATAGTAATATGTTTAATTATGAATTATTACTTAACACCTTTAATATGCCGACCAAAGCTGTTAACCTTCATAGCAATATGTAGTAAGAAACTGAACCGTTCGGTATATTTTCATAAAACTTGAAACGATAATATATGACCAAGGTATGCATTTTTTGATATATTAATGACACCTCTAAATTTCAAGATACGGTGACAGTTGGACGCCATTTTGTAATATTTGTTAAATGAAAGGGGGTCTTGTAGCACATAATTTTAAAGCTTTTGACAAGTAAGTACTTGTATGTACTTGTACTTATATTACTACTTGGTGGCATTCGGGTAAAAAAATAGTGTATGGTGGTACATAAATACTGCATTTTGGAGGAAAATTGACAGATAATATTAAATGAAAAACAGGGTCTTGTGGCAAAATATTTTAAAACTCCTGACGAGTGTTTTATAACCCTAAAATATAAAGCCAATACCTTTACCTACTACAAAATGGCGAAACTTTAAAAATAACCTAAATACATGATTTGAATGGCCACATTTCCAAAACTATGAGATATACTAAATATGGTATTTTTTTAAAGGTCTTTTAAAGATCTTTTTAATGGTAATAATGGTGAATATATACAGGGTAGGAAAAATCCTAAATATTTTTCTTTGATGAAGCACCCTGTATATTATATACAATTCAAAAGAGCTTTAAGAAAATACATTAAGTACATTAAGTACTAACCTTATTACTTTTGGAAATATGGCCATCCACATCAGGTATTTAGGACATTTTTACAGTACCTTCATTTTGTAGTAGATGAAGCTATTAAAATAATGTGCCACAACTCCCTTTCTATTTAACTCTTTACCAAGATAGCGCCCAATAGCGTGGTAAACTTCTATCTTTTTATAATAGCTTTGGCACCATCGCAACACAGGAGCGTTCGAGCGAAATTTTTAAAAAATATTTACTTCAAATGCCTCTCGCACGACACTGAAAATAAATGTTATAAATCAGAAACTGGCTTTTAACGCACATTGGTTGTGTGCCAAATTTAATTGAAGTATTTAGAAAGAAATTAAAAGATATTAAAAAAATATATGTTTTTTAGCTTTACACCCTGTACCTTAAAAGTTAAAGCATTCAGAACATATGTTTATTTAAACTGTAAACTAATAAGATAAGTAAATTTATTTTTTTAATTATCAGGGTTACATTAAGTATGCCAAAATGTTATATCGGTGCAGACGAAAACAAACAAATCCGAAGAATTTTATTTTTGATTACACCATAATTCGTAAAAATGTTAACTACTAACTGGTAATACCATGTCATTGTTTCTTCAAATGCAATATTATTATTCCATTCGCAGAATTACTTTTATATTTACACTGTGAGTCACTTATATTATAGTTTTGTTTTCACGTTATTTTTTTATTGTTCAACTTTAACTTTCACAAAGCATTTCTAAAACAGTTACTAATTTTTTTATTGGGCTAATTCTTTTACATAAATTACAATAATATTTTATTAATTTGAATATAGTTCTAAGATCCTTTTACTATCCTTATCAGATGTAAATGTAAATTAATAACTGAGTATCCCTGGCAGTGGCTTACCGACTTACCCCTGCTAGGATAATAAAATAAAATTTGGTATAAGGATATACTTTATAAATGTGCATTATTTTACGCCTTTAATTGTTTTTCATTGCTTCTGGATTAGCCAAAACGCCCATAACTTTGGTACTTTATACACAAAGTATATTTTTGGTCACCAAAGAATGGACGTGACTGTCCTTTTTTTTAACGCCTCTACGGGCTATGAAAGATTTAGATTAAGCGCACCTTCGAGCATAAAAAGAAATTCATGCTCATGGAAGCGCACCTATAGGATACTTTTTGAACTGTTTTGGACACTATGACATTTGTTTGTCAAATTTTGCTTGCTGATATTGAAGGTGGTATCGTATCTAATATATTTTTTAAAGATTTATTGACTAAATGCAAAAATTAAAAAAATGCGTTAAATGTCTTGGCACAAAAATGTATTCGTTTCTCGCACTGATCTTGATGGATAGCCAATGCTTGATACCTGCGCGAAACAAAAGTTACAATTCATGGGCGAAAAAATTAGTTTGTGGGCAAGCAAATCGAAGGGGAATGCGCCTGGCGCCAAACCAAGTATCGGGCAGAATCGTGAATTTAACGCCGCTTTTCCGTTTGAAGGACGTTGAGTCAGTACCGTATTTAAATAAAGTTTAAAATACAGGTACATCAAAAACGTCTAATACGCTATATGTCAATTGTTGCCATAGAATAAAGTATTAAAAGTAGTCCCGGATCTAGGAGGGGTGGGGGGCAAACGGTGGGTAAAGATCCGAAGCTGATTAAAAGAAAGTAAAATAAGTAAGTATATCAACTAAATGTATTAGATAAGTTTTAACAATGTAACTGAATTAATGAAATTCTATCACCTGATTTGCTACTCTGACAGTTTTTAGTAATTAGAACGTAATAAGTATTTTTTAAATGATCTAATAATAATTTCAGCAAAAGCATTTTAAATTTAGTTTTTAAACCTCTTTGTAATATGTTCTAAACTAAAAATGTGTAATGATATGTAAATGTCAAATTTTTCTCTAGTTGAATTTTATCTTATTAATTTGGCCACCATAATACTTTTTACCCCTTTTTAGTGTTTTTTATCACTATAGGTTAGCGGCCAATTTTTAAAATGTTTTTTAATGCTTAGAAGTTGTTGGACATACATTCTCGTGCTCGGATATTGCGAAACCATGACATTGTTTTTGGCCGATACCTTTTTGTCTCGTTTATCTTGCCTCGACTTACACCATTCTACAATATCAAACAAAAGTATTGGACCCAGATATCTGATATATGCTAAATTCTAACCTTAAAATATTGAAATATCAAATCAGAAAATTTTTAACGCTTTTTTGCAAAGTACCATATATTGGTGGATGCTAAAGCAACATTTACAGAATCTGGGCCATAATCTTTTTTTTAATTATTAAGTGACATTAAACTCACGATATTAAATTATTATTCCTGTCAACGTGACCCAGGTAATCCGTTTACCTTTTTGTTAAAGGTAACTTAGCAAATCTTTGTCCTTATTCACTGCTGAGGTATTGTGCCCATGATATATTTCTTATATCACTACCTAATTTATATTCGTAAGAAATGTAAAATAATATAAATTATTATATAAATATATAACGAATATTTTTCTTTACACATTAAGATACTGAGATTTTAAGATTTTTAAATTATTTAATGATTTAAAAAAGATTTAAGTCCGGTACTGGACATGACTTTTTAATGCGCATGTACCAAAAACCTTCCGGTGGGCCTCGAGTTTGTTTATTGCGCGAGTTCGTAAAAATCCGCAAAAGGTAACTAGGCTTTGTGTATCTAAATGTGAGATGTCTATGGTTTCTCGGCAGTGCATGTGTAAATCTTTACTAATATTAGAAAAAGGTAAAATTTGTTACGTTTATTGTTTGTTCGTAAGGGCTAATCTGATATACTGAACCGATCATAAAAAATATTTCACTATCGGAAGGCTACACTATTCAGGGGTACTGTAGGTTATATTTTATTATGATTGAACAAACAATTTAAAAAACAATGGCGTATGTATATCAAGTCAGCGGAAAAGTATAACTGCTCAATCAAGTGGGCACCGGTCAGCTAGTAAACAATAACTTAACGTTTTATCGTTGTTTAAAATGTCCTTCTCTTTTCCCATATCTCACATGAAATAATAATAATGAATATATTTACATTTCTCAGTTTTCTCCTACAATTACATTTTTAATTACAAGGTCAAAACAGGTTGAAAAACAAAACAAAATAAAAATATAATTAAACAACACTAACAGTAACAGCAATGAGTCCCGAAACTGTTAGTAATAATATCATGAGCCCAAAAATTATGTCCTTTGCAGAAAATTCGCCATAGACTTTTATCAGATTACGAATTATATCACGAAGATCTTATTATGACGACAAAGCAAGCAAAGTTTTCGGCTGACCAACACTAAATGTCAGGGCCGGACTGGATATCTCAGGGGGCCCAACAAAGAATAAAAGTGATAACAAAAAAAGTCCTTACCTTTCTGGCGCCTATTTTAACACACGGCGGCCATTTCCCCACAAATAAAATTGATAAAAAAGGGCCCTCTCTTCTCTGACCGCCGATTCTATCACACGGCGTCTATTTCATCAAAAATAAAATTGATGACCAAAAAAAAAAGGTACTTCCTCCATATGATGCATAATATTTAAAATAATACCTCGAAGTTGGTAGCATAAGTCAGTCAAAATGTATTCAAACATGGTTAAATACGTGACGTATATGACGTCACTGTTTAGCAAGAAAATGTAATATTTTTAAAATGCTTTGAACTGTATTAACAACAACAAAAATGGCTCTAAATATGCCGAAAACTAGGCATATCTGCGACCAATCATTAAAAAGCAATAAAACCAACCTATAAGCGAGCAATGGATTTAAATAAGAGTGAACCTCAATGGGGCATAAGCCTTGTTGCCAAGTTGTTGTTGTTTTCTATCCAGTTGTTTGCTTTTTTGTGAAATATTTTAAAAAGTAAAAAAATTGTAGATACATTTATAATATTATTTATTTATCTCATATCGAGGCCTACAAATTTACGTAAATATAAAATACAAGAAGATACGTATTGCAATATATGTATGTGTGTATTCGTCTTGGGATTAATTTAGGAATTTAAAACAAAAGGCGTTGCTTACCAGAACTAACCATTCGTAAGTGTGTATTAATCTTGGGTTTAATTAAGGAATTAAAAAAGGCGTTGCTTACCAGAACTAACCATTCGTAAGTGTGTATTAGTCTTGGGTTTAATTAAGGAATTTAAAAAAGGCGTTGCTTACCAGAACTAACCATTCGTAAGTGTGTATTAGTTTTGGGTTTAATTACCTACCCTTAGCCCCCTTTTCTGATTCTAAGAAATATCTTTAATAGTCTACCGACATTTTGGTAACAGTGCGTCATAAATTTAATGTATTCAATACCCACCAGGTCGAAAAATGGGGGTTTGAAAATTTCGGTCGCAGATAAGCCGATCGCTGTTGGGTCGACACCAACTATTTGATTTGTCATAATTTTAAATTTAAGAGACATATATTTTGAAATTGTTTTGTATCTAAAGACATCTTTGAATTATCGTCTACAAATTCTATTAAGACGGTAGTACATACCGTGCTACGATAAGCTATTTAAAATATGCCAGTAAAATATGAGAATTCCTGATAACAAAATAGTATTCGTACACATTAGATTTATTTTTATCTTTAGTCAGTTGTATTCTAACGAAAGCCTTTGTTGAAATTGCCGTCAATTTGTCGTATAAAAGTGGGCTAGGAAGAAAAAAGTAAAAAAAAGACAATGGGAAGGAAAGGAAAGGAAATGAGTTTGGAGATTAAAAATCTTATAATTCGTCATTATAATCAAGGAAAATCTTTAGAAAAATAGCAAAAGTTGTGGGAAAACCAGCCTCTTCAGTAGAATATGTTGTGAACAAATATAAAACGACCCGTTCAGGACGTCCTTCCAAAATAACAATACGCAATGAAAAAATTATTTATCGACAACTTAAAAAAAATGCTGACATTAGTGCCCCTTATTTAGCCGCAGAGTTGGAATCACGTACCGACCAACGCGATCCTGAAACTATTAGGGTCCACCTTAGAAAAGCAGGATTCCATGGCAGAAGGCCAGTGAAAAAGCCTTGGATTAATAAGAAAAATAGAAAACTTAGGATGGAATTTGCAAAATCTCATATTAATAAGCCCTTGGAGTTCTGGCACAAAGTTATTTTCTCTGATGAGAGCAAATACAATCTGTTTGGGTCAGATGGTGCAAACTTTGTGTGGCGAAAAACAGGAGAACGAATGAAACCAGCCAATATGCGTTCAACTGTTAAACATGGTGGTGGAAACGTTTTGACGTTTTGGTATGGGGTTGTATGGCCGCAAACGGAGTGGGAAATCTCCATTTTATTGAAGGTATCATGGATAGATGTACAGAAATATTTTAGCTCAAAATTTGGAAGAAAGCGCTACCAATCTTGGACTAGCTGGAGATTTTTATTTCCAGCATGATAATGACCCTAAGCATTCGTCTAAGTTAGTGAGAGAATGGTTGCTTTATAATGTACCTCACCAATTAAAAACACCTCCGCAATCACCAGATCTCAATCCAATTAAGAATTTGTGAGAGCATCTGGAGCAGAGCAGCAGATAAGGAAACACGAAATTCAAAATAAAAATCAACTGCAAAACATTCTAAGGGTAGAATGGCAAAAAATGTCTGCTGAAGTTACTACAAATTTAGTTACCTTCATGCCTCGTCGACTGCAAGCTGTCATTGATGCTAAAGGTTACCCCACAAGATATTAAATACCTTTTTATTTACTGTTTTTGTTTTTAAATGGCAAATGTGGTTTAGTGTACGAATACTTTTTGAACCAGGTTTTTAGTTTTCTTATTATAAAAATTTTTCTGTTGAAGAATTCTTTATTTTCTCTGCTACGAATAATAGATTTGATAAATATTAATCAGTAGTTTTTCTTCTTGTCATGTATTTAGTAAAAATATATTAAAGAATGTCATATTTTAATAAGTGTACGAATACTTTTTTGACCTACTGTATATTCTAGAATTATTAAGTCCTGGTTAGGTGCTTTAAAATGATGTGCCACAAGCATCTTTATTTATTTATTATTTTTAAAATGGCACCCAGCAGCCATCGCGAAGTTTTCAATGGCCAATATGGTATACAGGTTCAGTTAAATAACATAACATATAGGCAATGTGAGGAAAAAAGACAATCTAAGTAAATCCCGGCATGTAAACATGTGTGACTAATAGTGCTTGTTTTGTTATTCTATTGCTTGTCGATAAACCAAACAGCGTGGCTCATATTGTATATACGCATACATTTAATATCCCCAAGTTTTAATTTTGAAAATTGATTCGTTTAAAAAAACAAAAAAGGGGTACATTAAAGACATGCACTGTATGTATTTGTCGGACTTGTGTACAAATATGTTAATTTGAATAATAAGTAGCTTTTACGTAACTATGAACAAGTTTATTATTACAACTGTATTTTTATTTTTTAAATGTTTTATATTTTGTGGTAATTATAAAGATCTCTACGAAATCATTAAAATTTATATCTTAGTAATTATTTTGCTGGCAAGATGTTTTACGATCGCTTTAAAACCTTTAATTGCAAGAAAAATAAAGTACAGCAAAAAATATTAGTAGCTATACGATGCGCTATTTTCAAGGTAGCCTAGCATTTCCCTATTAATACAATCCTGGACAAAAAAAACGGGAAAAACCAGATTTTGATCAAATTCAATCTTAAATACCTTTTTGATTGTTTGACAGATTTGTTTTGTTTTAAAAAATTGTATTTGCTTTTAGAATAGAGATACTGATATAAATAAAAAAAGGAAATGTTAAGAAAAGATAGGACCTAAAAAAATCCAACACACTCAACAAATGTTGGGCAAAATGCAACATTTAGCTCCCCCTGTATAACACCTAATCCTATAAAACTTGCAATCCTCCTATTAAATAATATTCTTGATGAATGAAGCTACAACTAATTGTAATCGGTCAAAAAACTAAAAAGTTATTTAAGATTGAATTTGAACAAAAATTTATTTGTCCGGCTTTTTTGTCCAGGAGTGTATCTCAAAAACTTGAGAGAAAAATATAATAAATAAAACAGATAAAAAGGGTATTAACGTAGTGAATTCCATTTGAATTATTGAAAGTCATTTCCAAATGTCAATTTCTGTGGCACTATATATTTTTTCGGTAATGGTAAATAAGGTTTATTAAATAAGTTTAGAAAAGTCACATTAGCTTTTTGCCACCATTATTTGTTTTTTAATCAATCGATAAAATTGGCGGTTTACATGATATTTTCAAACGCCATTTTCTACTCCAAAACTACTTAAGATAGGTATAGCGTATAAAAATGTATTTGCTTGCTAGAATCAATTTTTAAAATCATATACAGGGTGTTCCATTTAGTATAGAAAAGTTGTGGGCACCTTCGGTTGAACAGAAACTGTCACATAAAAGCTGAAATATCAGAAAACTAGTGTTGGGCGATATATCAATAACCGCGATATTTCACCGGTAAAAGGAAAATCACTGTCGCTACCAGTGATTTACTTTTTACAAATACGGTGATCAGTGATTGAAGCGAATACTGCAATCGGCATCGACACGACACGCATTGGATGATCGCTGATCGCGCCGATCGAAATATGATACCTATGAATTATTATTTAAAATAACATGTGAAGGAAAACAGTGATTTAAGCTAATATGATATTTATATTGTTTAGACCTGGCAGGTGACGGGCACCGCCACGCCATATGAAAGACTGTTTTCCAAAGCCGGGTTAATATTAACCGACCGTAGAAATAAATTAAGTGCAAACAAAGCTGAAAAACTAATCTTTCTTAATGCTAATTTTTTATTGCTATATTTTGTTTTATTTTTATTTATTTAAGGAATTTAACATTTTTATTTTTTATTATGCGTTTTTGTTTTGCTCTTAAAAAGTTTTTTTTTATTTTATATTTATATTTTTTGTAATAGATTATAAGTTAAAAATGTTAATGGTGTTCGATTAATAAAAAATGTTAATTTTTATTTTTGTAAGTAGGTAATGAATAAACCCTAAAACTTGATATTATTTTTACATAATAATATGGCAATATATCACATTAAGCTTCTAGTTGTCACACCTTATATAATAATGATTATTTGAGTTACGAGCCCAAAAATTAAGATTCCGTACTATTGCTGTTAATTAATATCAATGAAAACCTATAAGAGCTGCCTAAATAATATATTCGTATTCGTTGCCAGACACCGAGCTGTTTTTAAATTTCCATTTTTAGTTAAGATTCATGTTTATTTAAGTCACTGCAGTGATTAAAATCACTGTTTAAAATCACGGTGATTTAGAAATCACTGTCGCCGTTTCACCGGTTACCGAAAACTCACCGTATTTCCCAACACTACAGAAAACCGCATCCCATCCAACTATATTAACCAACCAAAATTTTAAAAACAATTATCCTGATACAGATTAATTTAAAGGCTTACTGATTAAAGGTCGGGCGTCACATAACCGAAACGAGTCCGTGGCCGTGCTGGTGAAATGTAGGGGGATGCAGTGCAAATTTTGTGCCTGACTACATACCCCGCACCGCATTTTAACAAGTAAACAAACAACCGTTGTACGTCACGCTGCGTATTTTTAATTAGTCATTTTGCATCAATGCAAATATGGCCATTTTGTGAAGCTGATTGACCACCCCTGAATATAATAATTGATATTCGTTTCTTCCGAAAAATGTTTAATTTTTGCATATTCTCTTTTGGGGTAAATCTTCTTTTACCACAATTTTTGAGTAAAGCCACGAAAACCAAATGTCATATCAAATAGAAAATTTTCTTATTTGATTTATACTCTAGCGGAGTGACTGCGATCGCAGTCGCTGCTACCAATCACCGGTTGCTACTTTGCTTGGTAATAGCAGTGAAAAAATCACTCTTTAATATTCGCAGTTCGCAGAGGTGGCGCTGCCCGTAACCACAACATTAAACGGCGACTGCGATCGCTGGACGGTGATTGTGATTGCGATTCAGTGATTCTAACCTCTTTCATTAATGTTTATGGTGATTATGCATGTTTACGTTAGTGAAACGGGATGCGAATTGGCTTGTTTACCGGATGAAAACTTTTTGATTTGTTAAGAAATCTATTGCGAATGGGTTGCCTAAAAAATTTGATCAAAGCTATAAATGTTTATAATAGTTATTTATTAGATAAGTGAGTTATATTACATATAAATCACGCAAGAAAAGTGTAACTCTCGAGCCCGAAGGGCGAGAGAGGTAATTTTCTTAAGTGACTTATATGTAATAACTCACGTGTCTAATACAAAATTTTAACCAACACTTTCGTATAAATCGTTTTTAATATCGAAAATAATTTGAAAACGTCATCCATTATTTGTTACTTGTCATTGTCAACACCAGCAACAAAATTTTGTATTTTTGGAAAGCAAGCTTCCTAAAGAACACTCCGCACAATGTAACGTTGTCCAAGATAAATCTAATATAACAATTACTGTTAATATAAACACGAATAAATTGTAGTATAATATATTAGTTGTTTTATGTTATTTTTTAATTGTGAAATGTTGGAAGTAATAAAGAATTAGTATAAGTCACTAGTGAGCTAAAGTCTATAATTCACTAGTGAGCTAAAGGGTACTTTAGCTCACTAGTGACTTATAGTACACTTTATATCCTCAAAATCTGATCAATTATGTAGATATTATATGTAAGTGTTGGATAAAAAATATTATATATTTGATATACTTCGTGTAATGTCCGTTTTACTTATATGCTGATGCAAATCAATAATTAAATTATATGCATATTAAATGACGGGATGTATTTAAAAATTATATACTTTTTCTTCATTTAATTTTAACAAGGTTAACTATGACTTTATTTATGAAAATATAGCATGTTCCCGTAAAGAGTGATAATATCACAGTTTTCAGTAGCAGCTACTTTTAGATAGCAGTAGCAGCGATCACCAATATCAAAACATCACTGTTAAGCCCACCGCTATTATACTCCTGCTAACCAAACTATAAATACAAAAAGTCACCTTATACAATAACTAGTAAAACCAAAAACTGGTTATTAGTCTACATTTAGCTCGAGGGCAATTCGACTTTCAATCACGTTTTATCTTTTTTATCAGAATTTAATTAGAACATAATAATAGGATGCTCTCGAGTTGTTAGACGGTGAAGAGAGTAACAAATGTAATTTTTTGTTGTTAAGACGGTTCAACACATTTTAAAACATTTAGTTTTCTTGTTAAATGCTGAATGGTGACGTTATATACCTACGTCATGTATTTAACATTGCGGACAAACGTTTAAAAACAATATAGTTATCTTTCTCGGGCGGGCGTACGTATTGAACTTAAAAACTTTGGGTCATTTTTTTATACTTTTAATATGGATGTAAATGGCAAGTGAAACATTTTTATATTTGGTATAAACTAAGGTACATATTAACCCCAAAAATTAAAATCATAATCATAACCTAAAAGCCTATTGGGTTGTGACGCAACGGTTTAAAAACGCACATTTTCTGAATTCTCATGTTTATATCGACTTTTTGAATACGGTTTGAACCACTCCGACGAATACGGTTAGCAAGAAAATATGACTAAAATTATAAATTAGGAATTGTTAAGCTACTAAACAAATATGCACAAATTGCAAGAAAAACATCGTTGATTTCCTAGACGTTGAAAAATGAATGCTTTATATCATTTTTTCTTTTTTGCTTTATTTTACAGTTAAAACCTGTATATTTTAATGAACAACATACGGACCAAAAAATCATGACAGACTGCTTTCAAATACAACTGTTTTTACTATAAATTCTTTTGGGCTTGTCTTAATGGCCAACCACAAAAAAATGCATAATGTTAAGTTGGTTAGCTAAAGTTAACTAACCAAAGCTATCCAAAACTAGCCAGATATAACCAAAACTAACCAGAACTAACCAAAACTAATTAGAATTAGCTAAAACTCAATATTATAAAATTATTAAGTTACAACTAACATCCCTTAATATTTTATAGTTAATTTGTTTTCTGGGAGTTTAAATTTAAACTAAATATTATTTGGTTTTTTTCCAGAGAAGAGATTTCAACATTTTAAGAAAATTAAACTTTTCATACAATATAAAGAACTATTCTGCCCCTGCATAATATAATAAATAATAATAAGTTAAAATTACTTTAAAAGAAAAAAATAATGAAATATTTAATATAAAATAATTATTTTTATTAGGTTATATAAATATTTTACCTAATTAATGGGAAAATTGCTTAAAAGACATACTGCCATTACAAAACTGCCACCACATGTCAGCCAACATAAAGGGGCCATTTTTCTTTAATCAGTTCATAAATATTAGAAGTCCATTTTATTTTATAAGGTACGTTCGTGGTAAAAACCCAACATCACAAATTTCTTAAGCATCCCTGGCACAATAATATTGCCATTTTACAAAAAATGGCATATAAATTGTTTCCAAAATTATACGCAATAAATAAAATATAATTGCTGTGAAATTATAAAAACACGTTGCGTAAATTTGTAAAACAATTAAAACAATTCCTGTAACTTTTTTTGTCAAGTGGCAACATTGAGATGTTAGTTACTTAATAGGAAAATTACCGAAAAATGTGTTTTATTAAATATCCTTATTCTGGAAAAAAGCCAAATATTATTTTGTTTAAGTCCCTTAATATGTCACGCCCCCGTTTACAAAAGTTGATTGCCGCCCTTCATTTCAAAACTTTTCGCCCTTTAAGTCACAATTTTCCGGCCCGCAGGCACGGCCTTGAGTTTTGTTGACAGTTTTTAAGTATTAATACAGTGGCGTTGATCAAAATTTAGTTTGTAATTAATTAATAAGTGAAGAAACTTAGGAACCAAAAGGTAAGTAGGGGTGCTGGGCGTGGTAAAACATTTAAAATGATGATGTAGATGCTGTAAAATGTAAACAAATTATGATCTGAGGGCTAACATTAGTTTTTTGGTTTAAAGTCTATATCATGGCCCACTATGGGAAATTCAATTTTAAAATTATTAACATAAATTAAGGGTTTAAAAATAAAAATAAAAT
The DNA here is from genome assembly GCA_014170235.1 of Listronotus bonariensis. Taxonomy (NCBI): domain Eukaryota; kingdom Metazoa; phylum Arthropoda; class Insecta; order Coleoptera; family Curculionidae; genus Listronotus; species Listronotus bonariensis. The sequence goes on along the minus strand of JACEGR010000439.1, from coordinate 63,594 downwards.
AACAATTTCGTATCATGTATATTACACCCTGTATTTCAAAAAATAAAACAGCCATGAAAAATTTTTTGTGTCATCTTTCGTTTCATCAAAAAGTAGCAACAGTTCGCAAAAACCGCAAGTATATTTTTTTAATAATAACAATAATAACCAAGATACCATGAAATTGCAACAAAATTCGGACACTCTGTACACAACCCTATACTTGTTTGTTTTATTATTAAATACTACTTGTTGCCTATTTAAAAACAAACTGTGGAATAAAAAGATATTTGCAAAGTATAAATTAAAATTTTAATTAAATATAATCCAATACTGGTTTAATAATAAATTTTATTTTGCTCCACAGCTGTGTAGCTAAAAGTGTTGTGTTACTTCTGGATAGTTCTCTTTAGTTTCTCTATAAAAAAGTGTATTTTAATTTAAAAAAATAATTAAGGTATTGATTAAATTAAAGAAACCTCATACTCGTACCAAAAACGTAAAGTTATTTTTAAATACTTAGGTTGACTTATATAAATTTTAGTGTTTTATATACTTCCCTAAATTTTAATGATATCTGCATGTCCGCCAGTCTTCCTGTTTATAATTACATCATACATTTTTTTAACTATTGGACATTTTGAGCAGATGTGTGTGTTTTTTAAATGAGAAAACAGAGCTATTTTATTACATACACATACAGTTTGTCTACGTAAGTTGGCGTCATATGGGAAACTTTTTTATTATCAATTTTACGAAAAAAACTTATTCTGTATAAAAAGTTCTGTATGGTCCAAAACCTAAAAAGCAAAAATCAGATATCACATTTTATCCGTCATCTACGAGGATTGACCAAAAATGTAATTTCTACTAAAGAGTAAGGTACCTGTATTTTTGCTAATATTGAAAATTAATATAAAGAAAAGATGTTTATAATTAAAAATTATACTTCTAAATATGCAATTTTGTTTATTTACAATTAAAAATATTTTTCATTTTTTTTTCTGCGATATTGGTGAAAATTTATATTTTTCATTGGTGCAATACATTTCATGATTATAAATTTTATAGGAAAACTTTAAATAATTTTCCTAAATTTAGTGACATCAAAATAAGAATGTATAGTGCACTTAGGTACTTAAATTTCTCGATTTTAGCAGGAAAAAATCTAAAAAATATATTTTTTAAATAAACAAAATAACATACATATTTAGCAGTAGTTTTTAATTTCAAATATCTTTTCTTTATAACAACATGCAGAACTTTTTATTTCTTTTTCACATGACACAACTTACGTAGACACACTGAAGGCCAAGGAAGTGAATGTAATATTCAAAAAATATCATTTATACTTTGGCCACTAAATTATTGTTGAAATGAATACCTAGTAAGTAACTCCGGTTACTGTAGTTTTAAACAAATAAAATACTTTTTTGCTCAGTTGTATTACTCAACTTATAGTCAACAGAGAATAGTAACAATTTTTTTTTAAGTTTAGTTTTGGTGATGGGATGGAAGCCCCAAACTTGTAGCACATCGCCCCCCTCTCCTAGAGTTAAGACTGTAAAGAAATGTCTATTATTATGTTACATACTGTATCCATCTCTTTCAACCAATTCAATACTTTGTAATTATTATGTGCAATAATGTTTATATTATAAGTATTTGGGTCATACCATGCAAAACACATAGATGCATTCTAACATTTTGTACTAAAAATCATTTTCTTACTTGAATATAAAAACAAAATTGCTAAAGGCATACAATATACCGTTGTTTGAAGAAAGGGCAAACTTCATAAAGAAAAAAAATCAAATACCAATACCATCCGACACCTAATATTAATATCTATTGATGTACAGAGATCAAAACATGTTTTATTTAGTTATTCTGTTCAAAATACTTTTATACTGAAGCTCATTATATTGGTTGCCAAAATGTTAGTTAGCCATGAGCGCCGCGAGAGGGTGCACTTGTACCCATGAAATACCCGAGTCACCCTGTATACATACAGGGTGGTCATTTGAAAACAAAACAGAGATAACTTTGGACACTCCAGGTCATTTAAAAAAAACGCTCGAACCCGTCAATTTTTTGTCATTTTCACCCCATGACCTGCAACTGTTCAGCAGGGGTGAAGATTCACCCCAAAATTTAAAATGGATAGGGGGTTTAGTGATATCCATTTTGAAGATCAATAAACCCTGATTACAACTGCCAAGTTTGAAGTCTCTGAAATGATTTCCGTTGATATGACAGCTTGTCAAAGTTTTCATTTTTATTTTTTAATGTATAATAATAAATTACCTGTTTAAGAACTTTATTTAATTATTATTTCTCGCAAGAATGCGATTCACCATTAAATTTTAGAGGTAATTTAATATTATAAATAAAAAAATAAAAATTTAACAAGCTGTCATTTCAACGGAAATAATAACAGATACTGCAAACTTGGCAGTTGTAATCAGGATCATGAGACAAGGTAGGTATCAATCGCCCTTCTTTCCATTTAAGATTTTGGGGGTGAGTTTCACCCCCGCTAGAGGGTTGCAGTTCAGGGGGTAAAAGTGGCAAAAAATGTTTCCTTCCAAAATCAAAAATCGAAGGGTCTGAGCGTTTTTCCTTAAATGACCTGGAGTGCCCAAAATTAGCTCCGTTTCGTTATTAAATGGCCATCTTGTATATTAAATTTTAAATAATAGAGAAAAGTTGCGTTATAGGTTAGGACCGGGTATTATTTATACCGGCCTTATTTAAATAGTACCTGTACCTATAATTTAAAGCTATTGCACATCACTCGGGACAGAGTCTTATCGGAAAAGTGGTATTTTTATGTATTACATTGATATAATGTGCAAAACTGATTTTACATTTTGATATTTAAACGATGTTTCTAGAGAGGGTTTTAAAGTTAGGACGTTTGACAAAGCAGTCTGTTATCAAAATGGATACAACACAAAATGTCGATTTTTTAAAAATTGTTTACAAGTCATAAAATGAAGTTAACGGTTGGTGGTTTTCTGTTCCGTGTTTTATGGGGTACGCGTTTCTTTTATACAATTACAGAAAAATATTTGGCAATTAACCTCCAAAAATTTTACGATTATGTGGTCTACTGCCGTTTACACGAACAATTCCGAAGTAAAATAAAACCAAAATAAGGCACGACCTAAACAGGGCCGTATTAACCGTTTGAGGCGCCCTAGGCTAGAATTCCCGGAGCGCCTATTTTCCACCAAAAAATTTTTGATAACAAAAAAAAAAGGTCATTCCATCCTTTTCGCGCCGAGAAATTATTCACCAAAAATCCCCACTAAACCTAAACTTACTTTTTAAAATCCCCTGTCTAGCGCCTATTCGAGCGCCTATTACTCCCCTGTCTGGCGCCTATTTTTCATGGCGCCCTAGGCTGTAGCCTAGTCAGCCTAATGGATAATACGGCCCTAAATCTAAAACCGGCATAAATAAAGCCAGGCACTATCCTTATTATAGCCTACCAGGCATCTGCGCAAGCTCAGATGTCAAAATATAGGCGTTGTATAGGCGTAACTAGCCATTGAACCTGGATGGGGCCTGGCAAAACCATGGGAATGGCCAATCCCGTAGATCCCTTCGATTTTTATTTCACTATGCAATATTTCTCTAATAACATAAAAACCGAATATTTTTATTTGCCAGTTGAATTATAACGCATTAATTGTGCCATTTAATGTATCAGTTTAAATTTAATGTTTAAAATTAGCCTTATCAATAAATAAATTAAAGAATCCAAATAAGGAATTTGATTATGAATAACGGAACGAGCCAAAAATAAAACATTATTTAATATTTATAATTATACCGCAATTGTTATTTAAACAAGAACGATATAGAAATAAAATTGCAAAAGGAATACAATAAACCGTTGTATAGAGAATGGCCAATTTAAATCAACAAAACGATAAAAAAATCACATGCCAATACCATCCGATATCTACTTAATATATGGATCTACCAGGACGATAAAATATATAATATACAAATGCAAATAATACAGGGTGTTGCTTTGTATTTTTTGTATAAAGCTTTAATTTTGAGAAAAAAGTGTAAGCCATTTTAATTTATTCTAAAAATGTATAAAAAAATGCGTATGGAATTTTTGTAAATTTGTGCCTTAACTTACAGCGTCGGACTAGGCAACCGGTGGGCCTACGTCTTAGGGGCCAAAAATCCAAAGCGATAAAAATAAAAAAAAACGCAATTATTTTACTTTTGTATATCATTTTCTAAAAATAAAACGTTTACTTCATATAATATAATCATATTTTAATACTGCGATAGCCAGCTTTGGTATTTTATATAATTTTAATTTAAAACTATTGTACGTAAAAAAGAAAAACATCAATAAAAGTTTAAATTTGCTATGTTGCTTAAATAAACATTAGTAAATGAAAAAATTTGGACAAAAATTGTTATTTTTTACCTATAGTTTAAATCTTATATTAAATATTAATTTAAGTGAAATGTTATTCATAATTAATTAAAACAATTGTTACAGAACTTTAAAGTTGATTTTACAAAAAATTACAGTAACCATAATAAAAAAGCATGAATAATACTCCCTATATTCTGCATAATCCTTCACTATTAAAGCTCGGAAAATTTAATTAAAAAATAATAAATAGTTTATGAAATATTGTATTTGTTTATTAAAATATTTGATTTTTATTTGCAAGGGAGCCATTACGAATGTCTGTCTAGTTGGCCCAATAGGCCCCAGCCCGAAAATATACATTTACATATTATTGTTAGTTAAAATTAAGTATGTTTCTTCTTTTTCTGGTTAACTCTTATATTAGGATTATTTTTTAACACAAGTTTACATTAGAAGATATTTAGATCACAAGATCACTAAGGCGACTTAGAAGTTTGCGGAGTTAAGGCAAAATATTATAAAATATAGATTTAAATGTATTATTATTTTTTATTTTATAAAAATGACACATACCTTATTCACGAAATTCTCGTTTTCGTTATTACTACTGGATGTAGTCTTTGCGTGTTGATCTGTCATTGTTAAAAATGACAAGTTAAAACTCACTAGTTATAAATAAATTTTGTCCACGGTTTTATCGGTACCAAACAGCTTTAGTTTCACCACAAAGTAGCACTGTCACTAAAATTATATCATTACTGCTTTATTAATACATATTTAACTATAAGAAACTAATACACAACCGTCAACACCACCATAAGTAACTATGTATACTTTTTGAAAATTAAATTTAAGGTATTACAAAGAGTATTAGATTTTAACTCGGAGCTTCGAATACTATTCGTTGGTATGTCCGACCTTCACGCGCTCAACATCGGCAACTCCGATACTGATAGTGTTTGTTTACTCTACTTGCTTTTAGTCTTATACATTATTGTTTTAGTTACGTTGGGAATTTTTTATCGATATTGCCTGCTATTACTGTATATTCGATACTTTTCTGTTTTAACAAATACATACATACATACGAAGGTACAAACAGTATGAATGAAAATTAATAATTAAACGTAAGATGAGTAGAAATGTTAATGTTTTTTAAAATACCAATTTTGAATATGATGAGTTAATCAGAAATTTGGGGTCACGAAACAGTATATGCAACACCGTCGATGAATCTGCATACAATCAGTGGCGTAGCCAGGGTTTAGGTGCGGGAGGAGCGAAGTCCTTTTAGGGCGCATTTCGAAAACACAAAATTTTATTTTAAGTACCTAATCTGCCCTAAAACACATTATTTGATCGTTAGCGTACGGATCACGAATCTAAAAGAATTGTTTTCGTTCTCAAGATATCCATCATCAAATTGAAAATTGGATTCATTTCATTTTTACTATATTTAGCCTTGTTTTTGCAAACAATTCTTGATTTTAAGCTTAATTGACAAATAATGCTTACTTTACACCATTTAAAAACCGGTTCTCATATTTATTTTATTTTTTTATTAAATTGCAATGCTTTACTTTCAATCTGCAGCCTTTGGCGATACTATGTTTATACATATGATTGCAGCGTTTGGAAATTGAAGCTTTGCAATTTAATTTAGCTACTGTTTTGTTCTGTAAAAATATATATAAAAAATCAAATTGAAGATTTTTTTAACTATTATTTTTTTGAGAGGGGGCGCCCAGTTATGGGGTCGGCTATGCCACTGCATAGAGTTTGAAGATTTTAATATGGGAGTCCCCCAGGGTTCAGTGCTGGGACCATTATTATTTTTAATCTTTGTTAATGAGGTACCAGAATATATATCCAACGGAACAATTATTATGTTTGCGGATGATACCTCAATTGTGGTCTCAGCACGGACCCCTGAGGATCTCAAATCCAAGATTCAATTGACAATTCGGGAATTTAAAGAATGGTGCGACCAAAATAATCTTATTTTAAACATCGAAAAAACCAACTATATAAACTTTCGAAGTTCTCAGAGAAAGAAGAAAATTAACATCGAAAATATACAGGAGGCTGAGAGCCTGAAATTTCTTGGCCTGCATCTGGATTCATTTTGTAAATGGGACTACCACGTAGAACATGTTTGTAAAAAATTAATTCTATTTATTTTGCCTTATCGCGACTACAAAACACGTTTACGGAAAACACTTTGCTAACGCTGTACTACTCTATGGTTTACTGTCATCTTAACTACAATATTGTTTTGTGGGGCAACTGCGTGGATAGTGAGAGAGTGTTTATAAATCAGAAAAGAATCATTAGGCTTATCTTTCGACTTAATTCTAGGACGAGTTGTAAACCTACATTAATTAATAAAAAAATATTATCATTGCCTTGTTTATATATATACAAAACCTTATTGTATGTCAGGGAAAATTCGGAGAAGTTTCAAAAAAATTCTTGTTTTCATAGTTACTCCACCCGAAATGCTTCATCTTTTAGTTTGGAAAATCATAGATTAAGTATTTATGAAAAATCCCCTGAATATAGTGGTAAAAAAATGTTTAATAAATTACCAAATGAAATAAAAAATTTACCATTTAATAAATTTAAATACCATATAAAAAATTTCTCCAACAAAAGTGTTACTATTCGGTTAATGAATACATGTCAGATATATTGTAGGTATTTTTAAAGTGTTTTTATTTGTATAATGTATTGTTAAATGTAAATGTTCTTGTTTTATATACTATATACCTATGTATATTTTTATATATTTTTAAATTTTAAATATTTTTAATTTTTATAGTTTTTAAACATATGACGTGTACATCCATTTTTGTATGGCTGACGATTGTAAATCTGTCGAACACTATATCACGTATTGCTCTCTCATTAAAAAAAAAAATTACAGAGTATTGCAATCGTAAGCATTTATACTGCAATCATTGTAGATTTTTCAAGGCTATTTTTACAGTTTGAAAGTTTTCTTGCAGGCAATGTTATCTTACTGCAACTTTTTCTCCATTTGCACACGCGCATTTTTCCCTTTAAAAATTGCTGCAAAGTGCGCGTGTTCAGGTCAAAAAATTGCAGCAAGAAAACTTTATGTCAGAAATTTTTTAAACTGTAAAAACAACTTTAAGAAAAAATTGTATTTAAATTAAATGAAAAAAAAAGAATTAAACTCTTGAGCTTTTATCCTCATAATAAAATAGCCTAGGAAAAGCTTTTTCTACCAAATTAGCATGTATGTTTCTGCCATACCGAGTTTCCAACGAAATTACTATAGCAAGTCTGTCATTTTCTAAAAAATGTTAAGCTGTTTTTACAGTTTGAAAGATTTCTTGCTGGAATTTTTAGATCTGCACACGAGCACTTTTCAGGAAAGGAAAAAAATACGCGTGTGTAGATCGAAATATTGCAGCAAGAAAAAATGCATGCATGAAATCTGTAAAAAGTTTTACAGGTTGAAAGTTTTCTTTTTCGATTTGCGCACGCCATTTTTCTCTTTTAAAAATTGCTGCAGAGTGCAGCGTGTGCAGATCTAAGAATTGCAGCAAGACATTTTTATCCAAGAAATCTCTCAAACTGTAAAAACAGCTTTAGTGATTTTACTGGTTCCCAAAGTATAGTAAACAAGTAAACCGGCATGTTTTTAATAAAAACCCTATATAGAGAGAGAGCTTTAAGAAAATACCACATTTGATATGTCTATCTCTAAGTTTTAAAATTTGGCCATCCAAAACTGAAAATTATGGTAAATTTTCATTATCTCTACAGCTCCAAGCTATAAGCATCAAGTTTAGTGTAAAAAATAAAATAGACATTAAATTATCTACCATTTTTTACATTTTAATGACCATATTTTTAAAATTATAAGATATAAGGCATATCAAATGTGTTGTGTGCTTTTTAAATTATAATATATTTAATGGTAATGCAATATACAGGGTGCTCTATTTTAAAAATGCCATTCCACTATTCAATTTCCGAGGATGGCCAAATTTTTGAAGCTATTGGATTGGAAATTGGATATAACCCAAAGGACTTTTCTTATAGCTCTTTAATAGATCTTTTGAATGATGATATAATATACAGGGTGTTCTATTTAAAAAAAAATATATATTTTTACCATAAATCAAAACCCGTTATTCATTTTTTTTGTACATTTATGGTGTTTCATTTAAAATAAAAAACTTAAGAGCGCTTCAGGTTAAACCGGAAAAACCACATAAAAGCTAAAACATCTGAAATCTGTCTCTTATTCAATCATACATTCAAGCAAAATTCTATAAAAATATTTTAGAAGTATATTTTTAAGGTCCTATAAACTAAAAACATAAAAATCCAAAATTAGTAAGTACAACTTGTTAATTATAAAAGTTATTTACAGATTTATAGTAAAAACAAATTGTCAACTTTTGTCTCATCAAAAAGTAGCAACAGTCCGTGAAAACTGCCAAGTCTCTATCTCTTATAATAACCAATATACCTTGCAATTGCAACGAAATTCGGACACCCTATACAACTCGATAACTAAGAAGAATCGGACATTTTTTCACTCTTACTTTTCGACTTATAATTGCCCCCTGAATTAAATCCTAAAAGCACGGGCGTCAATTTTGAGAAACCCTGTATAGTAAATATAAATACTATATTCGAAGTCCATTTATAAATTTACACCGCTTAACTTTTTTCTACAAAATTAACATAAATATTAATTAACTGGGTTAATTCTGTAGTTTTAAATTCAATTGTCAAATTTATATTTTTGGATATACAGGGTAGGACAAAAAGTATGATATTTTTGTCTGCAACACCCTGTATATTATATTACCACAAAAATTTGATAAGTCCATCTTTATTAATTTTGTATATATTGGGCGACAGCAATTTAGGTTGGGCACTCGCCCAACTGCACCCACCCTTGGCGCCGCCACTGCCTTGACTAAAAGTTATCTTGCATTTTTTTACTTTGCTGTAACAAACGTGTTTTCTTTTAATTTTATGCAAAAATAGGGAAGGTGCTAATTCTTGCAACTACGTGTCAATATAAGTGAACATACATATTTTGACGCAAGATAATTAACAAACCAATTCTGGAAACATCTTGTTAAAACTAGCCTAATTCCTACAGTTAAAATATTATACACTGTGCTCCCCTTTCATGTATACACTTCGATATCTCAGTTATAAATAATGGGATTTTTTAAAATTTTGGTGGTAAATATACAGGGTGTCAATATGGTATTATGTGGAATAATACCCAAATACACAGTGAAAGCACTACTGTTTTTAGTAATAAACTTTATTACTTATTTTATTAAATACATAGAAAATTATAACTACTCTTAAAACAAAAACGTACGTCCGCCATTGTCTGTCTTCTTACTTGTCACGTAAACCGTACGTCTTGAAAAACATGTTACCAACTAACTTATAATAAATGTCCTACTATTAGGCAACCACTAATACCTACTATACAGAATTGATAACCAGCACCAATGTCTACATCCAAGAATATGTGGGCAATCTCTTGGATTCATATAGTTTCTTATAATTTTTTCCTAAAGCCCCTCTTCACAGAGATATGTGCCCTTAAAGGGACGCCGCTGAAAATAGCTTTTTCTTCAATTACTTTTATAGTAATTGGTATAATAATTTTTTTAATATGATAAATACAAGTAAGGACAAATTAAAATGGTATCTTTGTAAAAAATTGCCTTCATTAGTTTGCCAGGGGCGGACTAACCCTTACACAATACTGTTAATTATTTTTACACCCTGTATAATAACCCATATAACATTTTTTGCCGGCCATGTACATTTAATTTACTGGCATTGCCAACACTCTTTAATGGCAAGGCAAAAGGTATCAAAAAGACACGAAAGTAGGCAATTGGCCGTTATTGAGCTACGTGTTGCAGATACTGTGATGGCATCCATCATTAATAAGCTATGATAAAAAAATGCGTTTAGGATAATGGCATTTATCATTAAATTGCAAGTTTTATAAGTTGAATGTCCCAAAATTTAAATACCATATTTAGAATTTTGTAATCGAAAAAATTAGACAAAAAGCAAGAAAACTTTATCATTAAAAAATTACATAATATACATTTTTATACAGTGACAATAAACCATAAAAATTAAAGGTAGGTAAAAAATTTAAAAAAATTGTAAATCAAAAGAAAACACTTTAAAATAGTAAGTATTCAAGGGACACTTACACTCAATTTTTAGATCCAGAACATAAGGAGAAAAATTTTAAAGGAGTTTATTGTCAAAAAAACTATTAAATATATATAATATTTTTTATTAACACGTCTTTAAAACTTTTAATAAGGTAACTCCCTAATTTCATATTATTTTTTTAAGTAACTACAAACTTAGAAGGTTTTAAACAAAATGTTTACAGCTCCTAACTTGAATAACTCACCTTCTCGACTAGCCATCACCAATTAATCACACAACACACACTAATTAGGTAATGAACACACTAAATTATGTCTATTAAAAAACACTTTTCTTTAAGAAAGAAACTTAAAAGCTAGAAAACAATTGCACAAAGCGGTAAAAAATCATTTTTTCTTCATCTGTCAAAATCGTCAAATCTTGTATTTCGGCTAAGGGGAAATCTAAATTTGTCATCTTCGGTCAGAAATGAACCTAGCTAATTTTACCATCATTTTATTTTCATTCTCTCAAAAATACATAATAAACATTTTGTTTGACCTAATTTTTTGTAGCAATAAAATGTTATGAAAAGGCCATTTTCTTTAAATTATGTAAAAAAACATAAAATAATGTTGTTTAGCTGCCATTATAAATAAAACATCAAAAAAATTGATCTAATGTTAGTTAAATACCAATGTTAATAATATGGTTTGAAAAGTATGAAAATGCGTTGAAGGTTTGCCTTCAAAAATCCAATATTTATTTGCCAGCTTCAAAAAGGCATGCTTTATTTAATCAGGATTGGTATGCCGCCATTTTTGTATGCTTGCCGGCAATTCGCCCGCATGTTAAAATTATTGGCAATTAAGTGTTTACTTAGGGATGACTTTTTAATGCGTATTAGATATTGGCATAATATTGCCACCAATTGCCAATGCTTTACCATCAATGCCAATATGAAAAATGTATATTGCCGGCAAATAGTGTTTGTTGGGAAAGAAATGAAATAGGTATTTTTGGGTAGCTTAAATCCTGTGCTAAAAAAAAGGGACTTTTGTTAGATGTAGATAAATTAAAGCGTTTACGAGATAAACAAGTTTTAAAACGCTTTACTTTATCATTATTGAACAGGTGTACCTTTTAGACTATTCAAAAATGATATTTTTATTTTTTTATTATACAGGGTGTAAAAATAATCAGTACTATTGGGTTAGGGGTTAGTCCGCCCCTGGCGAACTAAGGTAGGCAAACGTTTTACAAGGATACCATTTTAATAAGTCTTAAATGGTATTAATCATATTAAATTATTTTATTATACCCAGTGATATAAAAGTTATTCAAGAAAAATCGATTTTTAGTGGCGTCCTTTAAGGGCACATATCTCTGTAAAGATGGACTTTAGGAAAATATTTTATATGAACTTGTCACATTATTTTTTGTGTTCTATATGAATCCAAGAGATTGCCCACATATTCTTGGACACCCTGTATGTGTAAGAAATGAAGTATTTGGCATGGCAAAAACTTTTATTTACCATTGGCGTGAGGTCTTGGAGGGTAAAAAGGACTTGATTTTTAGGAAAAGGATATTAGGTCTTATTCTATTTTTTTAAAAATCAGATTTAGAATCAGCATCCCCAAAAATCCCTAATTCATATTTTCAGAATGTCAAGCGCCTTTTATATTATTTTTCCCAAAGTGCTTTTACCACTAACACCACACGCTCCTGATAAATAGATTATTTACCGTACCAATCCTCACTTTTGACTTTACCATTGGCGTACGGTGTTTGGGGATGTAAAAAGATTTTTTTGGAAAAACAAAATAAAAAAATTGGCGCTTGACATTCTAAAAATATTAATTAAGGGTTTTTAGGGATGCTGATTGTAAATCTGACAAAAAAACTATTAGAATAAGCCCTATATATTCTTTTCCTAAAAAATCAGTCTTTTTACCCCCTGACAGGGCCGTTCCTAGCGAAGGTGCAGCAGGGACATTTGCACGAGGTGGCAAAAATTAGAGGGCGGCATTTTGATGGATGAAGGATGGTTTTTAGGAAACAGTGAAGTTTAAGGGAGGAAGGGTTATTTTTTGAAATTTCTTTTCTTTTATGGTATTAAAATAGAAATCGCAGCTCAACGACTCGTGAGACTTTTAGAAATATTTAAAAGTATAGAAAATCAAAATCTAAGCCATTCGCCAATTATTTTGCAAATTTTAGCCCGAGGAAGCGCCGCGCCGCGGGCTATTTAATAGCTTTAAACTTTTGTGCACAAATTTTTCTATTATCAAATATTTTTAGAGTGCTTTATTAAAAAAAATAGTAAGAAATGAAAATTGAAGGCGCTTGCAAACTTGTCGCATACTTTGCATACAGAGGGCTTTATTTGAAAATATTTAAGAATAAAAAATTAAAATCGAGGCCGTTCGCGAATTTTTGCAAATTTTTCTTTGCCACAAATTTAAATCTGGCGACTAAAATTAGATGGTGATCCAGTAAAATAATAAATAGTTCATAACTTTAATACGCTAAATTTTCTGACTATCAAAATTTTTAAGCAATTCATGAATTCTTTTACAAATTTTACCCAGTAGAAGCTCCACGGGATATTTAATAGCTCAATACGTTTTTACGCAACATTTTTTGACTATTAAAATTTCAAATCAAATCATTTATTGGTAATAATGTATACAGGATACTTTTACACGTCAACAGTGGTCAAAAGGTGTTTCCAATAGGAAAAAGTTAAAATACAAAAAAAATAATATAAAACATTTTTTTAAATACAAATTAAAAGAAAATCTTTAAAATATAACATAAAACACTTTAAAACTAAACATACATTTGACAGAATTTACTATGCACTTGGGCAAGGACCAAGTCGCTAGGAAGGTCCTGAAGCGAGTTTAATAATTTACATATTGTTTATGATAAACTATCGTAACAAACTGTTCCAGACCAAGGAGGATTAGCAGGCATAATTAAAGTTAAAGGCACTGTTTAAGTACTCATCAGAAGAGTAGAAAGCATGCTTCAGGAGATATCCCTTGACTGCATTTTTAAAAGCTATTTCATTAAGTTCCCTTATACACTGAGGAAGAGCATTGAAGAAAGTAATAGCAAAATAATTTGTGCCTCCTCTAGATCTAGCAAGTCGGTGATAATTATGTACAATATTTAAGTTGTTACGTGTGTTGTGATCATGTACATTTTGATGACTCTGGTACAGATGAATGTTTTGTTTTATAAACAGAAGGCATTGTAAAATGTACAGGCAGGGGAAAGTAAGAATTTTCAGATGGACAAAGTTCTCCCTACAATCATCCCTGTAACCGATTCCGGACATTACTCGAATGCATTTTCTTTGTAAAGAGAAAATCCTGGCAATCAAGGCATAAGATATTCTGGATCCAAAGCAGGCATGATATGCACATAATAATGTATCTATGGTCACAGAATTGGACAGGCTCCTTATTAAGTAGATGGCTTGAGTTAATCTTTTGGTGAGGTTTTCAACATGTGCCTTCCAGGTAAGTCCAGGATCCAGTGTGACCCCCAGAAAAACAACCTCGTTACACAGGTCCGCTTGGAGGTGGTTTTGCCCATGTCTTAGAGAAAAGTTTATGTTTTGTGATTTTGTTAGGTTGAGGGAAAGTTTGTTCGATAGAAACCATTGTTGAATATTGCGTTTCAAGGATATTTGTACTTTTAAAGTTTGTCGGGTGGTAGCTTTCCAGGGTCGTGGTGTCATCTTTTCTTTTTGTCAAAGGGCTCTATTTATAAATACTAGGTGATGAGATATTAAAATCGAAACCGCTCGCAAGGCTTTGCTTTTGCCACAAAGCTAAGACCTAAATTAGGAGGAGGTCCAGTGGAATATATTTAGTGTTGCGAATATTCGAAAACGTCGCATAAATGTGAAGTATGATATATCATTGGATATAGAATTAAAATATGAGTTTATTTAGTTTAAAACCAAACATTCCGCCTGTTTAAAAAAGCAATGTTCGTGATGGTGGCTCAAAGACTAAACGTCGGATCTTAAATATAGTGACATCATTTTATAGAACCAAAGTCGATTGATGAGATAAGGTCACGACATTCGCCATATTGGCTAGCGCGGCTGTGACGTCAAGTCGGGCCATTTTCGGCCATGTTTGATTTTAGGCAGATCAGTGGCGTAGAATTAAGGAGAAAACAAAAAAGAACTTATGTTGTAAACAAAATTTATTGGATTATTTTAATAGGCATAACTTAAAACAAAAACATAAATGTGGTTTAAATATTGAAAATTAAAAATTATCAAAGCGACGACAGGACGATGAGGTACTTGGCAGAGCAAAACATTTTCCATGGTTCTGTAAGTCAAAAACCATTTTAAAAACTTTGTATACAAGATGTCCGCTAATGAATGGTACACAGAAAAACCACAGATTCCTTATGCCGAAATATTAAGATTTAACCAAACATACCTAATATCCAAAAGTTTATAATAAGGAAGATACGGGGGATGTCATAGTAAAAAGAAAAAGTAAATTTATTTCGATAATTGTTCCCCCCTTTTTAAATATCTCGGTATCTCGGGGTTTTTAAAAATTGGCTTTTCAGATAGAATATTAATTTTTGTGTGTAGACTAGAGGGCGAGGGGTACACTATTTAAAATTCTCTAAAACTACCCAATTTTTTGTTACTACTCTGTATGTATGTAAACTAGTAAGATTCTCTATGCTTTCTGCACAAAAAAGGTATACTTGGTAAGAATCGGTCTTGACAACTGTTTTTAAGGTATTCACGTTTAAGTTGTTCAGTGCACCCGAAAAACGAAAGTATGTACCTTCAATAACATCGTATTAGCTATAATTACAACTGCTGAGATATAAATAGCTGATAGCTAAAAACTCCTGGATACCGAGTTTTATTAAAATGTTTAAAATATATCAGAAATTATCGAAATGCATGAGTAAAAAATATTTATATCCCTTTAACACCCCGTATCTTCCTTATCATTAATTTTTGGATATAGGTATGTTTGTTTAAATCCTAAATGGGTATTTTCGCATAAGAAATCTGTGGTTTTTCTGTGTACTATTAATTTGCGGACACTCATCAGTATCATATGTATATAAAAACACGAATGACTGAAAACTATTCGACTAAACACTATCAAAATCTCTAAAATAAAACGAGTCCGAACCAAACATATGTGAAGTCTCTAAACTAACCAAAAACATTAACAACTGGAAATCCTTCCAAAATTTACAACCAAAATGAAAATGGCAAATTTCCAGTTTTTACCAAACAAAGCTTCGACAAGGCACGACTCTGTCATCAGCTGATAATGCTACCAACTTTGAAGAGAACTGCCAACCGAAATCGTAATTCTCACACTCTCACGTCCCTGACAAAAGCTATCACCGGTCTTGCTTATGTCTAAACCCCTTCTCATAAAGAAACTCTGTATAGAACAGAAAAAGTGAAAATGTTAATGTGTCCTTTGTTTTAAAATATCTCTTCAAATAACCGAGAAAAACCGTTTTGCAAAATTTCATTTTTTCTGTATAATTCTGGAACGGCTGCATATTTTTCAAATTTAATATTGTTAAGCATCAAAATGCGTAACTTTGCTTCAATTTAACCAACCCTGTAATTCTTACCGTTTTCAAGATCCTAATGGTCTTTCTCGAATTTGTAACACCCTGTATGCTGTTTTTGTGGTTTTAAGCATGTTCTGCAGGTTTATCTTTCCCTAACTAACTACTACACTTGAGAGCGTAACAACTTTTTGTGCAAATTTGGTTTTTGTTAAAGTTGAAGGGTTTTTTTTAAACAGCCAATGTCAATATTTTAAGAAAATTAAAAAAGAGACCTTATCCTACATAATATGGCAATTTCTTTATATTTTTGTGTAATATATTTGTAAATATATCTGTATTTTGTGCATTCGAAGATATATTTGAAGCTTCTTAAGCATTAATTTTTTGTAAATTTGGAAAAAAAAACTTGACGTTGGCACTATATTAGAAATGACATTGGTTGTTTTTGCAAAAAAACCCTTTAAATAATAAGGATTAAGGGTAAAAATAAAAACAAAAATAACACTATCATCCATTTTATTAAAACCCAAATTTATACAGCTTCATTACATACTAAAATATGAACGTGAAAAGAACACAAGCAGAAAATAATTAAGTGATTCACTTCAAAATATTTACAATAATAATGATACTGTGGTCATCTGGTCTTGGACCAGCACGCTTTAGATTATTTTTTTACTAAAAAATAAGGCTCTACAAAGCAGACCTATAGCGGCGATACGTTTAATAAATTTTACCATACGTAACAAGAAGGAGACGAAACTCTTGGGAGACTCTCAGCACACTCATTGCTGGCTAGATTTTACAGTACCTGTAATTTCACAACAAAATATGCCAAACGGTTAAATGTGATAATAGTAGTCATGTGTATTGAGCACGACTGGTATGACACTTAGTACAATTTAACAACACAGTTACATCCTAGCTAACCTAAGTGTTGAAAGCCTAAATAATACTAAATCTTTCATTCGGCCGACGCGTGCCGGCGCGAATAATGGTTGAGAGGGGGTGTACGTCCGTTAACAGGCAACTAGGAGACGCTCACCCACGCCCACAGACTGCAACTGACTGACAGCACTAAGGCAACTGTAGTTTTCAAGTGGAATGTATGAAAACCCTATTGCGGACAGCCTTACAGGATACTCTGACAGCACATTATAGGTTGAGTTTACATGGCCAAAGTGGTTTGTGATACTGTCGCAAGATCTATTATTGAATGTTATTAATAGTATAATTAAAATTATTTATTAAATAACTAGTTTGTGCAAGGGCGATCCATGCATGCATATAGCTATAACCTATAAATATTTTATCGATCGACTTTGCACAATATTTATTTTATAATATAACTGCATAAAAGCAGTAAATGTTCTAGAAATAGCAACATGATTTGTACAACAATCGATAGAGAACGACATCATTCAAGTGACAATGTCAAAAGAGAGGACTTGGATCTTCTCATTTTTGATAGTGTTGTCATGATACGAGGTCCCTCCTATCGAAACAACTAAAGTGACCTGCAGAGGACACCACGTGGCAGTAGAGGTGTGTGAGGCGTTTAATAATAGGTCTCCTGTTCTAACCAACCTCCCGGATTACGTCTTAAGTAGAATCTTCTAACTTCATCGTAGATAAAGATGGACAGCATGAATGGAATTGCCGGTAACCACCAAACAAATCTAGTAAAAACAAAATTATAGTGCAGAATTTTGTAAATAATAAAAATTATAAATTTCACGCCAATAAAAAACGCACGTAAGATGTCAACTACATCATATAATACGAAAATTTTTGGACCTATACAGAGTGATAAAAAGTACGCCGCAAAAATTGACTTTTGTTTTATTGTTTAATGTTATAAACAAAATTGTTAGCGGAAAGAAAAAAATATAGTTTCATGGAACTAAAACTAAAGTATGACCAATTAAAGTATGTATGTATTGAGGGTGAAACAAACTTTAAAATTCTCGGGAATATTATCAAGGTTTAAAAATGTAATTAATATTCAAGTTCTTCCATAGCGGCAGGATTAGAGTATTGACCCGTAAGAGACAGGTTCCGCGTTCGATTCCGAATAGATAAATAACATTTTTTTTTAATTCTACACTGTGTTAAGGAGAAATATATCAAGTTAAAAATAACCCCGTGGAAAAATGTTTAAAATCCATTTCACTTACTTGAGAGGGAACATACGTAATCCCTTATCCATACCAGGCGTGTACGATAGGAAACAAGCTAGCGCAGTTTCAAAGATGATACCAAAGTTCAAAGCCCAATTTCTCATTCCCTGGTGAACAATCGAGTTTCGCCGGGTCTTACAGATGATCAAGTCAGCCCACTGCACCACCACAATGGATGTAAAGAAGGCAGTATGACAGGTATATTCCAAGGTCTTTCTATCTCTGTAGGTCTAAAAAAATAAATAAAATGTTATTAACTTATTCAAATTAAAAAAAAAAACCTAAATAAACCTACAATACTTAAATTCAAAAATTGTTTTTGAAATTTTTTAGGTAATAGTTAGGGATCCCTGGACCATTTTTCCAAGTCATTACTAACAAGATAATTTTTCGTGAGTAGATTCATTTTGACAAGACGAACAGCTTTTTTCCTTACAACAATTTACGTTGGTGGTAGCATACAGGAGTGGCAGAGATTAAATATGTTGATTTAATATCAACTAAATAAATATTAAAAAACCAGGATGACGTGCCTTGCAATTTGTAGGACAATGTGGGTGTTAAATTATATAAATATTATTTAATCAACAGAAAAAAAATCAGCTGGTTAGTAGTTATTTTTCCCGACATCGTTAACTACACATTTTGGTGGTAGGGGACTCTTTAATGAAGCCCTACATTCTGTAGGACAAATATTTTTTCGGTTTATTTAGATAATTATCTTAAAAATTAATAGAGAAAATTCCTGTATCTAATAAATTTTTGATATCTGTCAAATCAACACATTTGATTCCTACTACTCCTGTAAGCTACCACCAACGAAAGTCGTTGTAAAGAAAAAAGTTGGTCGTCTCGTTAAAATGAAGCTACTTACAAATTGACTTGGAAAAATGGTTCAGGGATCCCTAACTATAATATCTAATAAATTAAAAAATATAAATATGTGAATATGTTAAGACAATTTCTCAAATGTTTCGTAAAAAAACAAATATTACTACATATAGATGTTATAAGGTTTAATTGAGTATACTATTTTATTTCTAGACGAAAAACACATTCACATAATAAGATTAGTTCTGTTTTCTAATAAACAAATCTATTTTTTTTCTGGAGAAAAGCCAAATAATATTTTGTTTAACAAATCTAATGATAATTTTGTAGGTATGATACATTTTTCCATGGTTTATTTACGTTATATTTTTAAAATATTGAATTATTTAACTCAACAAAAACTCAAAAGCCGAAAGTATTTATACCTTTTTCTTTTTTAAGTGCCATGTTCTATAATGAGCGTATGCGCCCTCTCGCACTTACAACTAACGATATGCAAATATTTTAGTATTGTTTTAATACCTTCCTGCAAATTATAAATTAACTTATTCTTGGTTTTATTCTTTGTAATAAAAATCGCATTGTTAGCTAATAGTAATTTATTATTAATAATTTTACCTCAAAATCAAATTCAAATTACACAATCTATTTTGATTAGAGATGCAACCCATTACAAATGTTTGTTAATTTACAAGCAAGAAAAATATGTATTAGTGGGTGGTGGGAGGGGTGGTAAGAGGAATGCGTGCTCAAAAAGGTAATTTTTTTTTCACAACACTGTCAAAAATGTATTTATTAAACTCAATAATACATTAAAATTTACCATTTAAAAAATATTGTGTAAAACTTTCATAAAAAAAAACTAAAAAATACGGAAGGAATAACTTGAAAGGGTCTCTAAAAATAAGTGAATTGCGGTGGCCATCACAATTTGATTCTGGATTTTTGAAATAAACAAACTGAAGTTCGGTAAATAATCGTTTACCCCAGGTAAGGTCAGACGCAATTTGAGATGCGTCCAACGACGCGACGCGAGAATTTATGTCACTGTCACAAAAATCAACGTCTTTTTGAGTCGACGCGTCTCTAATCACTTTGACCTGTATAATTTAATTTAATAAGTTACAAAACTACGTGCTGTGCTGCGTGCGTCGCACGCGTTATACGCGTCTCAATTTGCGCTCTGCCTAACGATGAAATTTTTATTTTTTACAATTCTCGGAAGCACTCTAAAGTAAAAACACGATTTTTGAGAAAAAAATCTTTATACTAATATTTTTATAAAAGCTGAGTTACGCATCACCCAATAATTTAAACTCTTACTGATACACAAATGTTATTGCACATTTTATACCAAATATATTTACAATAAAAGTAGGCATATTTGTTTTCATAGAAATTATTTAACTTTAAAGACTCTAGCCAACGTTACCTCGAACATGATGTAAATAAATTTTGGTAATTTCAAAAGATCGGTGCCGTAGTATTGAAGTTATGAGGGTCATCGACACTGTAAACGCTTTAAAGTTTTGAGCACCAAAAATTTAAAATAAAACGGTTATAAGAATCATAAATGAAGCGTGGCTGCTTAAACGTGTCTTCGTTGTAGTGTTTAAATTCATCTCAAATTTTTACACAATATTTTTTAAAATGTTATCTTTTAAAGATTGGTTAAAAATTTAATTAAAAATAAACATAATTATTAACCACACACGAAAATAAACCAAATATTGGCACAGTTTTTAAAACAGGTGACTATTAGTGATTACTGGAGCAATGGGAAAAGCAAACAAAGCGCAAAATAAGCGCTATAACCTCTCTTACCACCATTATAAAATAGATCAAAAGTAAAACCGTCCAAATATTGTCATTGTATTTGTTCCTTTCGGTTCGCATTTGATCAGAACAGTTAAAAATATTTCGGAATACATACTCTCAAACTGGATTCTGCATATCTGCTTTCACCCATGATCTACTATCTAACATAAAAAAGTTACCAAATCTAATTTTACCCAAAAATAGAAAAGATGTTAGCTCTATTATACAGCGAGGACCTAAAGTCAGTTGCGCCCCTTCTGAATCGTTTTTTTAATGAAAAGGGGCGTCTTCTGGCACATTATTTTAAAGCTTCTGACGAGCACACATTACTTATTACTTTTTTGTTCACTCTGTATGTAATTACTACCATCACAATTAAAAATATCTTTAAAAGAGCTCTAAGAAAATACACATTAATTACATCTAACTTTATTAGTTTTGGAAAATTCTGATATCTGAGCATATACTAGTCTAGAGGCAGCTTTGCCGCACGAACAACGTACGGCAGAGAGAAAACAATTGGTCTAGTACCTTTCTCTCTTGCGATCGTGACTTAATTTTTCATGAGACCACAGCAAGAGTGCACTTTTTCAAATAAAAACAGGGTTTTTAAAATCGGTCCACATTTGACGAAGAAATCGCGGAAAATTCACACAAAAAAAGCATACGGGCAAATTGAGAACCTCCTTATTTTTAAAGTTGGTTAAAAATGGTATTCGGGTAATTATTAAAGTATCGCCATTTTGTAGTACGTAAAGCTACTTACTTTATATTTCGAGGTTATGAAATAGTCGTCGGGAGTTTTAATATAATGTGCCACAAGATTCCCTTTCCATTGAAAAAGAAATTATAAATGGCGCGATGGCCCCAACTGTCAAATTGACGTTTAGAGATGTCGTTGATATGTCAAAAAAATGCAAACCTTAGTCATATATTCTCATTGAAAGTTTCATGACATAAAGGAGGGCGACGGACTTTAGGAGCTCACTGTATGTTAAAATTTAATATCATTATACAGGGTGGCCGCCGAGGTATCCGAGAAACTTAGAATATAAATTCGACAATGAAAATTAGGAAAAACTTCATATAAACATATGTCCTAAAAGTCATAGTTTTTGAACAACCGCGTTTTAAAATTAAAAAAAAATTGAGGTACGCCTCCCATGCACCAAGACATTTCTTGGCATACAAGAAAAAATAATTTTTACCAGTGTCGTTCTTATGGGGTTTAAGGTAAATATTTGTTAAGAATAAAATGGTACGCCACTGAATTTTTTAAATAAAAATTATTTTAAAATTCCCATCTAGTTTGACACAAAGTTGATTTCTTGACTTTTTGTTTATTTGATGCACGGTTTACGCGTAAATAAATAAAAACCATTTCTCGGCATTGTCAAATCCCTATCTAATTAAAGAATAAATGGCAAAGGTGATTTTTTACCATAGAATTTGATATTTTCCATACGAAATGACCATGTCAAGAAATGGTTTTTATTTATTTACGCGAAAACCGTGCATCTAGTAAAAAAGTCAAGGGATCCAATTATTTCAGAAAAATGCAGTGGCGTACCATTTTTATATTAAAAATATTTAACTTAAACCTCTCATGGACGACACTTTTTTCCTAAACACTATTTAATGCATACGTGCATAGAAATCTTTCCTCAATTTTTTTAAAAATATCTAAATTGGTATAAAAGTTATTATTAAAAAACAATATATATTTTTTAAATTTTAACACCCTGTAGTTCAAAAACAGGCAAGTAGGACATATGTTCATATAAAGATTTTTTCCTACTTTTCATTGTTGAATTTAAATCCGAAGTTTCTCGAATACCTCGACGGCCACCCTGTATACTAGTTAAAAGCAGAATACATGCATCATACTACTTCAAAACTATTATGGGCAATTTTTGCTCATGCGTGAAAAAAGACGGTCTAACGCGAGATCGAGGGCGATCGACGCGTCATACTATTGTAGAGAAATTCAATGCGGGCGTTCTTTGTCTAATGTCTACCTGCAAGTGTTCAGCACACTAAAGCTCTATAGAAAGCATCGAGCTGATACAGTGTGTTTATGTCTTCATGTTTCCTATTCACTTGGTGTACAAAATAAAAAACACATACAGTGTGGACGTAAATAGTCCTCCCCCTGCTAACTTTTGTAACCTTATTTTTCCTTTAAAAAATTTGAGTATGACTAATAAAAGGATATGAACTACTTTTTGACGTAAATATATTATTTTTTAAAGCTCTTTTAATGATGTTTTTAATGGTAATATAATATACAAGGTGCTCTATTAAAAAAATCTATACTTTTTCTACTCTGCATATAATCGCAACTATCACCATTAAAACTATATTCAAAAGAGCTTTAAGAAAACACCATATTAGGTACATCTAACTTTATTAGTTTTGGAAATATGGTCATAGAAGTTGGGTATTTAGGAAATTTTTAAAGTACCGCCATTTTGTATTTGGTAAAGATATTGACATTATTTTCTAGGGTTATAAAGTACTTGTCGGCAGCTTTATAATGATGTGCCACAAGGCCCCCATTTCCATTTAGCTTTTTTTTTCCATAAAGGTGCCCAGCCGCCATCTTGAATTTTTCATCTGTCAATTTTACTATAAAATATAGTTTATCAACTACATATCCCAAAGTTTAACTTCTTTAAATTAATTTGTTAAAAAAATAAAATGGGAGTGTGACATTAAAGAAATGCACTGTATGTATCCTCTCATTAGTCATACCAAAATTTTATAAAGAAAAAATTAAGGGTACAAAGGTTAGCAGGGGGGACTATTTACGTCCACACTGTGTACACATTATTTTTGAATCAAATTTTTCATGGTAATTTGATGCTATTAATTGAGTGTTAAACAATAGCAGTTAGAGATTAGAAAGAAAACTCGTTAATCAAAACCTTACACGACATATCGTGTAAGGTTTTGGTGATGCTTAGGTCTCGCTTTAAATCGTCTCCTTGGCACGAGGTGTATAGTAAACTAATTTTATAAGTTAATTCTTTCTGTAATTTTTGTTCTGACAGAATGTGAGCTTACAACGACCAAATTATACCAAAACTATAGCAAATCATACTAATTTAGATACTTTTTACTACGAGATCCCACTGCAAAATCACTACGCTCATAACATTTTACATACGTTTATGAATAGGAGAATATATTGACAAGGTGACAACTCTTACTTTATCTCGGAAAAATTATTTCAACTCTGATCTTGGAGACTTCGTATTTTTAACAGCTCGCACCCCTATTTTGTGGCCATTTTTTTATAGGCAGCCGTATATTATCATATTAAAAAAATCATTAATTTGATATAAGAAACATGTGTACGTTATGAATGTAATACATGCACCAAAATGTTACCTGTTTATACCTGTCTGCCCAGTACTTGCGGCCATTTTTTTATAGACAGCCATGGATTTTCGAATTCTTTACCAGAGTTGGGTCTAATACTGAAAACCGGTATTTAAATACGAATTTGAATACCGAAAAAGAAAGTATTCGAATACGAATATGAATACCGAAACAAGAAAGTATTCGAGTACCGAATATTTGAACAGTTCGAAGAAAAAAAATTGGAATACTTGGTATTCATAAATACCTGGAGTGGGTATTCGAATACTGAAAAAAAAGAAGGTTCAAATACTTGAAAAACAAACCCAATGATTAAAAAATTTGAAGAGCAAAAAAAATTCCTTACTTATTTTTGTTTTGTTTTCCCTATTCTTTTAAAATTACGCCTAAATTGTTTTACCCTCCTCCAAATTTTAAGGATCAAAAAAAAAGGTCTCACCTCTTACTACTTTTTTCCTTTTGGTATTTCAATACTCAAAAAAGTATTCATCGAATACTATGCAAATACAGAATCTCGAATACTAACCAAAAAAGTATTCTGCTGAATACCAAATACCAAACACACAAATGTATTCGAATACAATTGTGTGTTTGGTATTTGGTAGAATACTTATTTGGTTAGTATTCATGATTCTGTATTTGAATAGTTTTGAAGTATTCAATGAATATAATTCCAGGGTTCCGAGTATTCGAATACCAAAATTATTATTCGAATACCAAAAGGGAACAAAAATACGGAGAAATGAGGTAATGAGGTTTTTGCTCTTTAAAATTTGTAGAAGTGGTAAAAGAATTAGGCGGTTTATGCGTTTATAAGAAAGAGATGAGGACTTTTTTTGCTCTTTAAAATTTTTTAATTATCGTTTTTTTCTAGTATTTAGACCTTTCAAAATTCATAAGTACCGAGTATTTGAATACTTTTTTCTCCCAAGTATTTAAATATTCGATATTCAAATACTTTCTTTTTCCGGTATTCGTATTCGAACACCGATTTTTAGTATTCGACCCAACTCTGTTCTTTACATACATGATGTGGATGATGTTTTATTTAAAAAACAAGTGAACGAAATTTTGTTCCAAAAATTATTTATATTTATTTAATTAAAATAACTTGCGGCCAATTTTCGACTTGCACCCTATAGCCAATATATTCTCCTATTCATAAACGTATGTAAAAATGTAAATTTAATTTAGTTAATTATAAACTTGGTAATTTTGCAGTGGGATCTTAGACTATACTGTCCTAGAGACTTTTTAAACTTACCCATTCTTGACCATATGAGTCAGATAAATCGTTGATAGCCTTCGAGTCCCAATGTTTACGGATTCCAAATAGCTTCATAGGCAGGAAACCATTTTCAGCCATGATAACAAAGTACACAAAGAATCCGGCTGCAGCTTGGATCATGCCAATTTGACCGTAAGCCATTGAAATCAATCTGTTTAATTAAAAAAAAAAGAGTTTTGGTTAAAAATGGCCTGGAGATAAAAATATTGAAATTATTAAAAAGACAATGTTTAAGCAAAATTTATTATCATAAATCAAAATTATTTAACAGATTTAACTTAATCGCTTAAAGATTGCCAATTCTTTTAAATATACACATATTGCAAAATAACATGCATAAAATTAGGTGAAACACAGAACAATTAAATTATTATTAATCTATCATGCATAGTTGTAAGCAATAAAAAAGGTGTTTAGTCTTTAAACAAAAACTATTATAGAATTATACATAACAAGAAAAAAAATAACTTTCAAGTTTAAATATTATCTTTGAAATACCGGACTTTAGCTCCACGCGTTTTAATTATATTTAAACAACCTAATTGATTGCTTAACAGAAATACAAAGTGAGAGGTACACAAGCCTGATACAACCTATATAGTACAGGAAATACAGGATTTTTCTTGCAAACCCCGCCAGGAGTTATTTTTTTTCACAAATAGATGCAGTAGGACGTAATGAATCTAAAAACACAAAATACTTACAAATCTGGTAAACGGAAGTGCCGCCATTTTGCGAAAAAACTGTTTGGGCCTGTATCTTCGTAACCGTGCAATTGAGGCCGATAATTATAGGTACCTTTATTAAAGATAATTATATCTCCTATCTTTTTGGTTTATAATCTTTTTTATCGCTTACCGTTTACGATACATAAGAATATTACTGTTTGTTTATTAACTTTTTTACCGATATATCTTCTAACAATTGTTAAAAGAAGAAATTGCTAATGACTAAACTTTTAAACCAGTATATTTTCTTCAACTTTCATTTTAAACTTTTTCTCTAAAATAATATTTTCAAAGTTATTACGAGTTAATTTCAAAAATCCTGTGACTGAGCGGTCAGCTGGGCCTGAAAACGTCATCCGATAACTGGCCAGGTATTACTATGGTTTCTCGGATTACGCTATGCAGATATGCGATCTTATTAACCTCGTAGTACAACATTAAACGCATTGTAACTTCGAAAATATGAATTTTAGAAAAAAGTTTAAATTAAAAGTTGTAGAAAATTAACAATTTAAAAGTGCGAAAGCGATTTAAAATTTATTATTTAAACGATTATTAGAAGAGATATCGGTAAAAAAGTCAATAAACAAACAGTAATAATCCTTTAAATCGTGAACGGCAAGTGATACGAAAACAAAATAAAAATAAAAAGATAGGAAATTTAACTATCTATAATAAAGGTCGTTATAATTGTGGGCCTCAAGTGCACGGTTACGTAGATACAAGCCCAAAGATTTTTCGCAAAATGGCGACACTTCTGTTCGCCATATATGTAAGTATTTTGTGTTTTTAGGTTCATTACGTCATACTTCATCTATCTGTAAAAATAACTCCTGGCGAATTATGCATTATGGACAAAAGTAACTCGCTGCCCATTGTAGACCTGTACTAATACGAGTAAGCCTTAAGTATGTTACGCACTTGAGTACCAACTCTTTTTGAACAGGTTTATTAGTGTAGTGCTTTGTAAATTGCGTTTAATATTTTTGGTTTTACTGATTCTAAATTTGCGATACAAAACATTACACTAATGTCATAAGCGATACTTCTGCTTTAACGGAATAGAAACAAGGAGCGGCAGGGAAAAAGCGTGTATGGTTCTTTGAAAAAAAATACCGCTATGTCCATTTTAGATTTTGCTAAATTATAATTCCAAAGTTTAAAGTAAGTTCAAAAATTTAAAAAGTTTAAATAAATTTCCAATAACCTATTTAATAGATTTATGCGATTTACAGAAGCTTTATCGTGTTTCAGAAATGGTAAAAATAAGTAAAATTAATACCTACGTTATATCTCTATATACGGTATTTCTAACACTATTAAATCCAAAGAAGCATACCATGTATTGCATAAAAGGTTTTCATGCATTGTATAACAAGTAAGAATACCTCTACACATTATTTGCTATTTACTTAACTATTACTCTTCTAGCTTTTAAAATTATTTTAGGTAATTGTCTAGAAAGTCGGAGCAACTCCGATTTTGACGAAATTCGGTATATGGAGGTTTTTGGGACGCTGATCATGAATCTAAAAGATTTTTTTGTTCTTAAACGTTTCGTTTTTTACTTCATTTTCCCTTTTTTTACACACAATTCTTGATTTTAAGCTAAAGTGGCACACAATATTTGATTTTCACTTTTTAAAACCCCAGGTACTACGTATTTTAACACGTTTTTTTAATTAAATTGCATAGCTTCACTTTCAATTGTTTTCAATTAGTGGATGCGCTGGAGCAGTGTATGCATGGCTTGTTGCGTTTTTAAAGGAAACCTTTGCAATTTATTTGATAAATGGTGTAAAATACCTAGAAAACAGGGTTTTAAAAGGTGTGAAACCAAATATTGTGGGCCACCTGAGATTTAAATTAGGAATTGTGTTAAAAAAAGGGGAATATAGTAAATATAAGATTAGTTTGATTTTCCACTTTGATGATGAATATCTCGGAAACAAAATATTTCCGAAAAAAATTCATTCACATTCGTGATCCGCGCCCCAAAAATCTCCACATGCCAAATTTCGCCAAATTTAGGGTTTTTTATAATGGTTTACAAGATATTAAAATTTTAAAAACGCCCTAAGTTTTATTTTGGTAGCAGGACTTCACAATTTATAAAATCGTGTCCCAAACATAAACTTTATTTGGGTATTCTTTATCTACTTTTGACTATTGTTGATGTTAATGTATCCATATGTATTTGCATGTAGAAAAGTATTAAATGGTGTATTCGACTACCTCATATTCACTTGCCAATTTCGCTCAAATATACATCACGTGCCACAAGAGCTATAAATCCTTTTCAGTCATGTGATAGCTAGATTTAAAGAAACACAGATCAGACAACAAGTTTTATCTTGATATAAAATATATAACACCTTCTGAATCTAAAGCAGATATTACACATAAAAATTTACTTACTTTTGATATTCTGTTTATTACACATTTTAACAAGTTTAAATAGTTAAACTTTTATTGGTTTATACATTGAATTACAATTAAAACGAGCTACCCGCACAATTCCGTAAAAATATCCTGAGACACGTCAATTTATCCTAAGAAATACCCTAATTTAGTGCATAATGACATTTTATAATCAAGTTTTGCTTGCTGTTGTTGCAGTTATAATTCTATTTTTTAAATAAATTTTATGATTTATCGGATGAATAAAAAAAGAAATAGTCTACTCGTTTTAAATGTTCAAGTAGTTGCCATCATCGATTTTGTTAAAAATCTGCAATAAAGCAAAAGGTGCGAAGTCGGTTTTGGTTTGTCTACAGTTCAAGTCTAAATAACGAAGAACTTACCCTTTGTGACTTTATAGAGTTTCTCAAAATGCTGACTGTTATCTTGCTTTGTGTTATTTAGGTTGTTAGAAAATGATTTTTTGCGAAATTTAAGGCTTAATTAGATAATTTCAGTAAGTAAGCTTCGCCAAATAGGATCTACATGGATACCTATTTTTATCAGCTGTTTGACCATTTTGCAACACTGTGCTCCTTAATTTAAATCGCGGATTACATGCGATTACATATAAGCAATGTCTGTTATCAGTAAAATATGAATGTAAGGGCCAATTCGCACTATAGATAAAGTCACCCTCAGCTCACGCTTCACTCAATGGGAACGAGCGTATCGTGAGTAAAGAAGCACGTATAATTATTTCTATTTAAAAAGCATGTATGAATATTTTACCGCGGCTTGAGTGTAGCGTGAGAGTACATATAGTGCGAATTGGCCTTAATTGTTGGCCTGATCTTGTGCAGCAGTAAAAAATACAGATAACTTGGCAAGAGTCCGCTTAGTCGAATACACTATATCCTATGTACTTTAGTAGGTATGTAAATTGTGGCTTAAAATTTTGGAAAACATCTAATCCAAATTTTAGTCGATCAAAAAATAAGTATATATGTATATTTGTTAGACTCATAAAAACCGCACATCCGTCTTACCTATAAAGTGGATTCAGAAGTTAAATTTTAAATATCTTATTGAGATACAAAAATATGCCTCTAGCCCCTAAAATATGCAGGGACATTTTTATTATTATCCCATTTATATATTACTAAATAAATCCCACTTTATAAAATTACACCTTAAAGCCACCTTTTAATGGAATATCATTAAAAAAAAGGGCTAGTGTTGTCTATCTATTAGACATTAACTTACATGTAGTGAAAGATCGTTCTAATTTATTAGCCTTTTCTTATACAGGGTGTAATTTAATTAATGGCTAAAATACAGGGTATGATTTCCTTAGCTTATTTTAGAAAGAAAAGTTTATATAAACATATGTCCTAAAACTTTTGAGATACTGAGTGTTAAAATATATATATATATATTTAAATATCCTAACTATTTTTTACCTAATCTTGTTTTAATTTGGCAATATTGTTAATGAAATTAAGGGGGTAATTTATAACTAACTTAATTACATTTAATAAGTCCAGTGGCGTCTCGAGAGGCAACTAAAGAAATATTTCCAACAAAAAAAAACGGTACGCCACTGACTGTGTAAATGAGTGTAAAACTGCAAAATAAAAAAAAGCAAATAAAAATACTGCTTTTATGTCTCTTAATTTTTTTCCGTGTCTTGTTTAGTTCAAAAGAAAAAAATAACTTATATTTTTAGACCATTAAAGAAGCATTGCGGGATCTTTTTCTTTTAAAAATTAGGTTTTATAATTTTTAATTTGCAATTATGTAACAAAAATAAGTGTTTTAGAATTTTTTTGCCTTTTTGCAAATTTTAACACCCTGTATCTCGAAAGTAAGTTAGGAGGTTTAGGACATATGTTCATATAAACTTTTTTCCTAAAATAAGCTAAGAAATTATACCTTGTATTTTTATTTATCAATTAAATTACACCCTGTATACTAAAAAAAAGGTTTAAATGATTTTTTACATCACGTTTGGAGTTGCCAACAATTTAAAATTAGAAGTGATACTTTTTAAATACAAGATAAGTATATAATTAGTTTCTTGTTTTTACTTTAGAATTTAATGAGACACATAAAAATGTCTTTGCATAGTATGTGAAAAAAACAAGTCATTGCTTACTAACGTGATTCCAAGATATTAAATTTTTCCCATCTAAATTTTCCTTAACGGATGCAGCTTAAATTTACAGCTTAGCTAGTGACTATAGGGTAAATTCTAAAAACATTTCTACGAAAACATTGACAGAACAAGCCAGTTCTGCAACGGCAGAAAACTGGAAGTCTAAAAACTGAACTACAAAATGCTAAAATTCTTAAAATACACAAACTATACCTCGGCATTATGGAAAATATCTTTACTCTAAAGAGAAATTCCTAATTTCTACTGAATACCTATTATTGTGGGAATATCTGTACTGGCTGCTTATTTTTTTTTACTATTACAACTTGCAAGTACGTATGCAATTTCAAACGTGTAAAGGAACAACAAATAATTAGTTTCTCTAAAGATAACTTTTTATTATTTAATTTAAAACAAAATAAAATTGAAAAATTAAAGTAACACATGTGACACTTGTACATTTGCCCCATCTAGAGAAGGGCAGAGTTGGGTCGAATACTGAAAATCGGTATTCGAATACGAATACGAATACCGAAAAAAAGTATTCAAATACGGAATATTTAAATACTTCGAAGAAAAAACTATTCGAATACTCGGTATTCACGAACCCCGGAATCAGTATTCGAATACTGGAAAAAAATATTCGAATATTAGAAAAGAAAAAAACCTATGATAAAAAATTTGAAGAGCAAAAAAAAGGTCCTCACATCATTTTTCCCTACTTTTTGTTCCCTTTTGGTATTCTGCTCCTGACAATTTTGGTATTCGAATTCGAATACTGTTTACACATTCCGGTATTCGAATACTCGGAACGCCGGTATTCGAAGACCTTCAAAAGTATTCGAATACAGAATCCCGAATACTAACCAAAAGGTATTCTGCCGAATACCAAACACACAAATGTATTGGAATACCGGCAAAATATATTTTGAATACTATTCAGAATACTGAGTATTCGAATACGACCCAACTCTGGATAAGAATATGTAAATTAAAAAAAAATATATGTATAATTTAATACGTTAATAAAAAAAATAGGCCAAAACCAGACAGAAACGCTTGTCCCAAAAGAAAAAACTGCGAGTTAAGAAAGCTAAAAGATCATTTAGTTACCTTTCCTAGTAAATACAAAGTCTAATAGTTAAAAAAAAGGAAAATTTGCCTATCTACGTTAAGCAGTTTTTGCTGTCCAAAAAAGAGGAAAATAGATAAATTAGATATTAACTCCTATTTTGTAATGGCTTCAAAAAATTATTATATTTACCATAGGATTGTAACAAAAATATAAAACTTATATATTGAAACGTTTTGTGCACTAAAAAAAATTTTCTAGTGTAGGTGAACAACATCACCATGTCGTCAACTGCATTGAGTCTTACTTTAAAAAGAATCGCTACCCGTATCGAGCAACAAAAAAACACTGACAAAAAATACTAAGTAAAATTAAAAACACTGTGCACTAGTGCGCACACAGACAATACAACCACAATTTACGTGGAATATAGTGAGCAATGTCTTTTTAGAAAGATTAAACCTATCGATCTACACTCAAACAAATGTAACGTAATGCACATTTAAAAAATGTTAACATATACCCTTGGAATTTTATTAGAGAGTTTATTATTTCTTTTAAACTTCATTAGTCTTGAAGAAAAAATAATTGTAAAAATATGTATTTGTGCTATTATGTTACTTTATTTTTAGTAGAGGATAAGCTCAAATCCTCTAGTTTTTGTAAAAAAAAACTAACAACTCTTAGTGCCGAGGTAATGGTTGTGTTGGTGCCAGGCCATCACGACACCATTGCAGTCAGTACATTTACATCGCAAGAACTTAATCGGTACCAGAACTAAGAGACCTAAAACTATACCGTACAATAAAAGCAAAGAATTAAATAATTAAACATATAGAACAAAATAGGAATTAGTAACTAAACATCATGATTCATATAACTGTGCCATTATCGCTTCTATAATGGTATGTATCAAAAAAATATATATATATTTATTTCTGGTTACAATGTGTGCTTATTATTTTTAAACCATGTTGTCTTGTTTAAATAAAGTTGAGGTACACATCCAAAAATACAAAAAAAAAAACAAAATGTTTAGAAATTCCATACAATAATTACAAAGTTTTTTTCTTCTGATTTTCTATAAATAATATAACTGCCTTATCATTCAAAATAAACCCCAAGGATAACCTACTTCATAAAGTAATAAAGTGCGTTATTTGTAATAAGTAATATGACTAATAATATTAATAGTAGTTAGAGAAAAGAAAAACTAATAAAAATAAAGATAAAATTTAAAAATAAAAAGAAATAAAATACAAATAAACTGAAAAACATTTAGGAACTATACAAAAAGCAACATAATTTAGTTCTGGTACCGAACAAAAACCTTTGAGACGTAAATGTAGTGATAGACCCACCTGCGGTTAACCAGGTTGTCCCTATAGGGGTCGCGAGGTTGTCTTTTCATAATGTCGCTCTCAGGAGCCTCGTAAGCCAAAGAAATAGCAGGCACCTATATAGAAGGGATGCGCGTATAGCGCCGCCAAACACACAGTTAGTAAGTTAGAAACATGGTAGACATGCACAAGATTTCTTGATTCGTATAATCGGTTAGTTTGGTCGAGAATAGTGTGTAGAGGGGCGTTTTTAGAAGGTCTCACGGGGTTAAAGCATTTGCTGTAGGCAGGCTTTATCATTCCCATTAAATGTTTAATCAAGGTATCAAACACTTGCCCAGTTTTAAACTAACACTGGCATCAAAAAATTAGTACCATCCGCTTTTAAACGATTTAAGTAAACGTTACTAAAAATCAAAAGCTTTGTTAATTCAAATGCGCCAGTACAACTTAGTGAACAAAAATTTAAATTTAAAAGTTGTAGAAAAAGAATTTAATTTACCACTTTTATTATGTCAGCCCTATATAAAATCTAGAAAAATGCAAAAATACTTTAACGTTGTTTGTCAGGGGGACAATTTTTACTCTTATTTTTAATAAAATTATATTAACCATCGAGGAGTAGTTGCTAAAATATTTAAATCTTTAATGAAAAAGGGGTGGGGTGATACGGTTTTAAAAAAGCCATTTAATTGCCTTCTAAAATACCTTTTTCGCTTAGTACTTAAAAAATACAAGAAAAAAGGTTAGGTAATTTACCAAGAGATGCAATAAAACATATTGAGTGATGAAAAACACGTTCATTAAAAAGGTTTTGTTATGTTGTTGTCCATTATTGCTTAAACAGAAATACGGCATAAACTCACAATGCCATGTTGTTAAAGATAATAAAAACGTTCCACAGAAAACTTAAGCATGCTATTTTGTACATAAATAAATTTTCAAAGGGTATGCCGGAAGAACGTTCTAACCGACAGTCTGGTCTAAAGTCGGATTTCCATAAAAATTGTTCTTTATACCCATACGCATAAGCTCTCATCGTCTTACGCAAATCTCTCACAATTTTGTCCTTGTGGAGATATCAAAGCAATTACACACATCTTTGTATCCGCGTAACAACATTCTATGTGCTCTGGCAAAAAACTCTTCTATATTTCATTAGAGTGGGTCAATGTCCTGGTCAAATCAAAAGCAGGGGCTCGATAAAAGGGAAGGCTATGGTAGGCTTACCCCCCTACAAGAAGACAATTAGCCCCTTACAAAATGAATACCCTTAAATTATGTTAATTTTTATAAAAATCTTAAAATAACAGACAATTAAATTGGCTTTTAAACAAGGTATCACCTAATCCATCTCCGAAGAAAAAGTTTACGTGTTTTTGTTTTTTTTTTAATTTTTATTTATTGGTTTGACTGGACTGCCATATTAAGGGTGGTACCCTTTTAAATTAACACCCTGTATATGTTTATAAGCTGGTACGAATACATTAGCAAAATATATTATTTTTACAAAAGTTGTTTAACGATCTTTAATAATCGTTATATCTTGACATTATTGCTGATTAACGTGCTAATGGTATTACTAAAAACTATTAGTATGTTAAAATACCAAAACATCAAACACTTAATGGAAGATTGTAACCAGCCAATACAGCAACTTAACATGAAATATTTTGTCTTAACCAGAATCGGTAAAAAATCTGTTAAAACAAAACTTTGACTGGAAAGGTAAGAGGAAAAATTAAAAAGCAAAAGCAAAAGTGCAAATGTATGAGTCAAAATGTGATATTACGACTTTCTTAAGCATATGCATCATATTCCACTTACCTTAAGCACATTAAGATACATACATATGTCAAAAATGTTGTAAACTTATTAATAAATAGCCCAAGGACTAACAAAAAGAATATTTAACTTGTTTTATAAACTTTGGCAATTCTAAACGATTTAATTTATAAAATTATTAGGACAGTTAAATTTGCCTTTTCATTTTATGTCTTTGCCATTAGAATTTATTGTACAACATTATAAGTTAAAGAAAAGTGGCAAGTATAAAATTATAAAACAAAATCACAAAACAAGAGACATTGTATTACCGTTTCTTGAAGTTTGGTAGCTTATAGTTTTTAAAGAAGTTTACAATCATTTTTTACGTCATTCAAATACAGACATACTTTTAGTAGCGTTTAAAAATAATAAATGATGGACAAAATGTAGGAAAATAACATGTAAGCTATTTGCATGGTAATAGTGAGCCAACATATAAACATCTAAAATTTTCAAAAATGTCAGTATGTGTAAGCCCAGAAAAGCAGAAGTTGTCGCATGATTATAATAGTACCTAATTCACAAATATATATTTAAATAAAAAAATCACACTGATTTTTGAGAAAACAAAAAAGAAAAAATACACATTACGATGATGCAAAGCACGTACTGACAAAATTTGTATTTAATAATTTGACTGTTTTAAAACGAAAATACCCAGAAATTATGATTTAAAATGTGCAAATTAGTTATTTTTCCTATATTCAAAACTTAAGGAGAAGATAGAGGCCAAAGTGAAAAAAAAATTATTTAGAAATTTTTTAATGCTTTTAAAATATTTTAAAGAAACTCGGTACCTAGTGGTTTTCTGACATGAACTATTCAGATCCGGTATTTCTTTTTATGGGTTAACTAGAGGGAGCTACCTAAACTACTTTGAATTTCTGAAAAAACCTAGCAACTTTTTGCCCTACCCGTTATTTACCTAAGTAAACCAATATACTATACTGCACAAAAATGTATATTTTATAAGAATAGCTCTTTAGTATCCGTTTTCGATATATTTCCGTTTAAGTTGTTTCGTGCAAACGAAAAATACTTTTTATTACAGCATATTAGCTCTACCCTCAATTGCTATATTAATGTTTTCTTCTATATTCTTTTCGGTTGCACTTAACAACTCAAACGCAAATATCTCGAAAACGATTTCTTAGAGCGAGTCTAGATGGTACATACGGAAAGCACAAAGAAGTTACGAGGTTTTGCAGAAACTCAGAGTGGTGTAGTTAGCGCTTTTTAATTACACATAAAAAATTGATATCGGATCTGAATAGTTTATTTCAAAAAATGCCAGAAACTAAGTTTAAATAAAATATGTTAAATGTATCAAAAATCATAAAAATTAATATTTATTTTTTTATTTTGACACTTTGTATCTTGATTATTATCAACTTTTGAATATAGATATGTTTGGATAAATCTCAATATTTTGGCCTAAGGAATCTATGGTATCTTTGTATATTACAACCCAAAAAATTTAAGTGATTAACATGAAATGACGCAGATCAGACCTAATATAAGAATTAATTATTTTAAAGTAGTATGCATTCCTTCATAATTTTTAACCTACAAAAAAACAGTTAAGAGTCAAAATACAGAGTACAAGTAACATAAAGCAAAAGCTACTGCTTTTAAATGTTATTGCTGGAATAATAGACAAGGGACTACTGCAATATTCGGAGTCTACTCGTACTTGTCGGTACATAGATTTTAAATCTTAATCTGTATCCCAAATAAATTTTAAATTTAAATTGAAATGTACTGTAGTGGTTTTTATTATTTAATTTTCTGGTTGGGTTTATTTTCGATTGAAAACGATCAAATTATCAGTTCTTTTTTGTCAGTAAGTGTAGAGATTCCCAGACAGTAAAGGAGGAAGAAGAGGAGACCATGAATACTTTTTTACCTTTCGTTAACGAGTTTATCACTGAAAGGATTTCTAGGCCTTCTCTTCATAATATCAGACTCTGCCTCCTCATATGCCAAAGATATGGCGGGGACCTGGGCTCGATTAAAAAATATACGTCAATAACAAAAAATGAAATAAACATAAACAGGGATACCATGAACAGGGAGTGATGTATTTACATGCCCGCACTACTCTTTGATACGCCTAGTCTGGTTCTCCGATGTGAGATGTGCATTAAAAAAATGATTTTCAAAATGATTGTAAAATCCTTAAAGGCTTGTTTATTTCATTCGTAACATATCGCAAAAATCACTAAAGGACACTTTTTTTAAGTACCTTAACTTAAGAACCCTGTAAGTTTTGATTCTAATTTTAAAGTTATAAGATTTTTTAAAAAAGCATATTATACCAAAATAAAACATGTCTCTGATACTGGCACAGTTTAAAATTAATTTAACACTATTATGCTAGCTAGCTAGGTTTTGATGAAACTTGCGACTGCTGACCTACTTTCCTAGTTAATGAATTATTTGAAAGTTGCATTTAAAACACTCATACATAGACTCTAAAATAACGTACACAATACGTAAAAAGTAAAGCTCATGAATTCTGTAAATTTTTAAATTCTGTTTTTTAAGGCTCAATCAGATAAAATGAAATTTAAATCATTCAATTGTCTGTATTGCGACTGATTTTTTATTGGCACTGGACGTTTCATTTGCAGATAGAATTAAAATAATGTTATACAATGAGGACCTAAAGTCCGTTCTCCTCGTCTTTTAATTTTAAACCATTCGGTATTTTGGGTTAAAATTTGGAAAATATTATATGAGGAAGATCTGGATTTTTACTTGACAACTCTTAATGTCACAGTGACAACCAATATTTTGATATGTATTTCGGAGGTGTACCCAATTGTCTCCTTGGAATTTAAAGTTATCATTGATATAGCGTGTCCAACTACGGCCGCGATCCGAATAATGCTTACAGCGCTCAATGCGTACCAACACGCGGTCCAATTCTATGACGTCACATGTGACATCACACCCTAATGCTGGCATGACTCACGGGTCGGATCGTTAGCATCGTCGTTTTTGAGCAATTTATTAGAATCGATGCATTGTGTCAAGCGCCCTAAATAAAATGTATCTATCGTCATTTTCCTTTATTGAGAAAAATGCTTGAAATGCAAGCGGTTTCTCATATTCATCAATTATATCACATACACCACTCATGTTTGCTTGTTTGACTGGGTTTATGGCTTTGCTGCAAGGCAATCGCCAGAACGATTTCCACCACTCATGTTTATATCAAAAAGTACTTTGTTAGGTTATGTTAAATTCGTAAGCACACTCACAAGTGGTCCGAATTATTAATAATGCAAACTAGTGTTGGGCGATATATCAACAATGTAAGCACACTCACAAGTGGTCCAAATTATTAATACTGCAAACTAGTGTTGGGCGATATATCAATAACCGCGATATTTTACCGGTGAATGGAAAATCACTGGCGCTACCAGTGATTTACTTTTGCAAATACGGTGATCAGTGATCGAAGTGAATACTGCAGTCGGCATCGACACGACACACATTGGATGATCGCTGATGGCGCCGATCGAAATATGATATACCTATGAATTATTATTTAAAAATAATGTGTGAAGGAAAACAGTGATTTAAACTGATATGATATTTATATTGTTCAGACGTGGAGGGTGGCGGGCACCGCCAAGCCATGTGAAAGACTGTTTTCCAAAGTCGGGTTAACATTAACCGACCGTAGAAATAAATTAAGTGCAAACAAAGCTGAAAAACTTATCTTTCTTAATGCTAATTTTTTATTTTCATTAGGAAAAAAGTAGGCTATATGTTGTTTTATTTTTATTTATTTAAAGAATTTAAAAATTTTATTTTTTATTATGCGTTTTCGTTTTGCTTTAAAAAAGTTTTTTATTTTATATTTATATGTTTTGTAATTGATTATAAGTTAAAAATGTTATAACGGTGTTCGATTAATAAAAAATGTGAATTTTTATTTTTGTAAGTAGGTGATGAATAAACCCTTAAACTTAATATAATTTTTACATAATAATATTGCAGTATATCACATTAAGCTTGTTGTTGTCACACCTTATATAATAATAATTATTTGAGTTACGAGCCCAAAAATTAAGATTTCGTACTATTGCTGTTAATTTAATTTGCAGCACAATATTTTTTTATAAAATCAATAAATATTATGCTGCATGTCAATGAACACCGAAAGGAGCTGCATAAATAATATATTCGTATTCATTGACAGACACCAAGCTGTTTTTATATTTCCATGTATATTCAAGTCACTGCAGTGATTGAAATCACTGTTTAAAATCACGGTGATTTAGAAATCACTGTTGCCGTTTCACCGGTTACCGAAAAATCACCATATTTCCCAACACTACTGCAAACAAACGTTGGCGCGCTCACTTAAATAGGACCGCACGTTAGCAGCCTATACGTCGTAAATGCTGTGAGTACAATTCGGACCGCGGCCTATATTTTGACCCATTTTAATGACGTATAACTTTAATACAAATAAAGTAAACAAGAAACAAGATTTTTATATTATATCCTTGCCATTTGGTTGTGACATTTCGTTAACATAAAAACAAAATGGCCGATTTTTCGATAAATGCAATGCATTTATCGAAATCGTTTTTTTTTGTTTAAAATGCATCTTAAAAAAATGCAATAAATTTTATCACAATATACAGAACGATACGTACGGAAGTAGAGGAGGGGCAGGCTTTAGGCCCTTGGTGTTTTTTATCAAAACAAAATCTGTAATAGAACCCTGCCATATAAAACATT
Source organism: Listronotus bonariensis (assembly GCA_014170235.1). Classification (NCBI taxonomy): domain Eukaryota; kingdom Metazoa; phylum Arthropoda; class Insecta; order Coleoptera; family Curculionidae; genus Listronotus; species Listronotus bonariensis. The sequence continues at coordinate 23,627 of JACEGR010000439.1, read as the reverse complement.
GAATTGTCAAAATTTAAGCACTGGATTTAATATTTCTCTAAAGCTTAAATTTATGACTTTGTTTTAATGCAACAAAAACGAAGAAAAGGCACATCTAGGAAAAGAAATAAATTATTTCTATGACTAAGGCCTAACAAGGTAAGTGCTAAGCAAGGCAGCTACGCGATTTGGCGTGACATGGGGAAAATAGTAGTGTGTGTAAGTGTCGGTTATGTGTTGGAATTTCTATTTGTATAAAGTATTACTATTCTAAAAAAATATATATATAAACACTTTAAAGAAAAATTAACCATATTAAAAAACAGATTAGTCATGCAGGCATCAGAACATATCGTTTAATTAGGGATATTGTGAACGAAGTCAAAAAATTTCGCGATAATTCGATTAGTAAACGAACAAATTTACATGGCTTTTATTTTAGCCACATTCAGATTAATATATTGTGCAAAAAAAATAGTTCTAGAAAAAAAGTAATAAGATGGTTCGTGATAATGTTAAATAATTCCGAAAATGCAAAAACGTTATACAAGGTGTCCGAAAAGGTAAGGTCATAAATGATAGATGTAATAAAGTAAGCCAAAATAATGTTGGTACTTCATATAAAAAAGTTCTATCGCGCTTCGTTAGGGATACATATATTGACCTTCAAAGTTAGAATTAAAAAAAGCTAATTTAAATTATAACTTTTTACCTGTTGCCACAGTACCAATGATATTTAGGCAATTATATAACCTTATACTAATACTTCTTTCTATAGGTAAACGGCTCTTTAGTAAGTCGGGATTATACAGGACGAGACGATTTTTTTTCATTTTATGTATACATTTTTGACACAGGTGACAAATTTGACATTTTGCTTTGACCGTTTGATTTCTTAATCTTTTTTCTATAAAAAAGATATACCTATCTTGGGCCGTTTTTCATAAAACACATTTTTAATCCAGACATACCAGCATTTTGTATGTAATAAAAAATTTGAGATATTTTTATAATTTTACTATATTTTAATAAATTTCTAAAAAAATATATATATTTGTTACATACAAAATGCTGTTTTGTTTGGATTTAAAATGCAATTTTATGAAAAACGTTCGAAGATATCGAGTCAAATAAAGTATACCTTTTATGTAGAAAAAAAGAAGGAATTAAACGGTTAAAGCAAAATGTTACTTTGTCATCTTATATCTTCCTAATGAAGCGCGATAGAACTTCTTCGTTTAATTTGAAGTACTAACATTATTTTGGATAACTCTATCGTTTATGACGTCACCTTTCCTATACTGCTCAGTTAAGCCAGATACGAAAAAAAAAAGGTTATTTTATTACCTCAGCTTTTAATAAGTATGGTTGGTTGGTTCAAATACAATATTCTTAACGAAAAAAATTAAAGGTTACAACTAAAACAAAGGTGGTTCCAAATAAGAGAGCTGCAATATTAAGTTCAATGAGTTCAATTAAATTTTTTGGCCTCTAAAGGAAATCACAATGATTTTTAACTCTCAACTTATGGTATATGTAGAATTTTCTCAGATTTTTATTTTTGTAATAAAAAATGGGAGTTCCCATTTTAATATGCCATTTTCAAGGTCATGCCTTAGGTCACCATAAGAAGTCCCGTTCAATAAACAACCGTTTTTTATTTAAAGTTTTTTTGTGGTCGTTGGGTTTTCGAGATATTTAGATGTTTTTATATTTTAAAACCGTCTGTAAAATAAGTTTCTGCAAGACAAAAATGCTAAAACGTTCATCCATAAATTTTTACCCAACTTGTTCAGGTAAACATCGATTTTAACAAATTGAAGCCCATATTATTTTAAATTAGTAGTATTTTTTTATGCATGACAAACTAAACAAACTTGAAAACAATGGACCAGGTGAATAAAGTTAAGCAAAAGCTATTATAGCATTTGCTATGCTTTTCTTAAGCAAATTTGTATACATATTATTTTTATAACTTAACTAAAACCATTTACTATGTTTTATTTACATGGCCCGAGAAAATCGATATTGCATTTAAACCCTTACCAAACCAACAAATCAGCGCCCATACCCTAATCTCTAGAAAAATATATTTATTATACATATACTACCGCCACCTGTTTAATTAATTTTTTGTTAGTACCAGCCCACACCACTTTTTGATATTAGTAAGCCACACGGTGTAAATATGTTACACAAAAAAATATAAAAAATAAATAAAAAAACTACACCTAGCATTGACAAGTTTATCGTTTTGTGGGTCTCTGGGCGGTCTCTTCATTATATCAGCTTCGGCCTCCTCGTATGCCAGAGAAATAGCAGGCACCTAATGAAGAAAATAAAAGAAAAGAAAAAAATAAAAGAAAAGAAATGACAAAAATAAATATAACCAGAACCAAAAAGTCTGTATTCAGTCGTCAGGTCTAAGGAAGGATGTTGAGAAAGAGAGCATCAAAAAATAAAACAAAGAAATAACAAACCTAAGCGAAAAGATTTAACCTTAATATGGTACTGACAAAATGATTACGAAATAATACGATATGTTATTACATTTCTGTTTGCCTATTTCGAATAAAAGCTATGCTAAGTAGCATAAACTTAAAAAATTATCCCAAGGAAATAATTGTACTACATGTGTAAAGTTTAAAAAAGCAAAATAATTTGTGATTTAACTTTTTGCACTTTGGTGTAGATAGAGAAAATTAAGGATGGCCACTAGGCTTTTTCACACGTTTTTTATAGAAAAAAAAACATTAAATAAAACAACAATTATACAGGGTGTCCAGTAACTCAACCGACAAACTTTAAGGGGTGATTTTACAATGAAAAATAAGAAAAATGAACAAATGTCCTAAATGTCTTAGTTTTTAAACTACTGGGTGTTAAAAATTTTAAAAAATTATCGAGAAGACATCTTCTATGCATCAGAAGACATTTTAAGATATTAAAAAAAAATACGCAACTGCATTCTTCTAAAATAAAAATCTTTTTGTGAATTCCACTGATCTTGATGCATTGCCAATGTTATTACCTGCGCGAAACAAAAGTTACATTTCATGGGCGAAAAACGGGTTTGTGCGCAAGCAAATTGAGGGTAAACGCGCCTGGCGCCAAACAGACTATCCACGTTATTGGAAAGAATTTGTAGACAGCGTCCTGGTTTTCTGTTTGGAGTACGGTAGCTAATGAGCGTCACGGTCAGACGGCGGTCGGAGGGTACGGGGTGCAGGTGTTGTATTTTGCCAAGCCTTCTAAGTGCGCATGTTCGTCCAACTTTGATTTGTTTACTGTGCGAGGTCGTAAAAATCCGAAAAATGCTTCTTGCCACTGCGGATCTAAATGTAGGTTATCTATGGTGAATTTGAGTTTAGTTTAGAACAAATTTGATTTCTTGACTTTTTTGCTTGTTGTACGGTTTTCGCGTAAATAAATAGAAACCTTTTCTTGGCATGCTCAAATCCCTATCTAATTAAAGGATTATAACAAAAATTATTGTTTACTGTAGAATTTAATATTAGCAGTACGAAATAAATGATCATGCCAAAAATGGTTTTTATTTTTTTATGCAAAAGCCAGTCATCAAAAAATAATAATAATATTATTAATAAATAAATTAAAATGAAATGATCAAATTTGTTCTAAACTTAACAGATACAAAAAAATTTCCTGGTATGTCAAAAATGTATATGTCAAAAAATGTCTTCTGATGCATAGGAGACGAAATTTTTTTTAAAATGTCCTCATTGGTATGATAGCTATATTGAAAAAACGATAATTTTTTATCATTTTTACTAATACGTTTAGGATATATGTTCAAATAAAGTTTTTTTTCTTATTTTTCATTGTAAAATCACCCCTTAAAGTTTGTCGGTTAAGTTACTGGACACCCTGTATATTCTAAACCGTAATTGTACCATAGTTTTTAACCAAAAATATTTTACTTCACAAATAAAAATGTGAAAAAAACAAGCCTAACTGCTATTATACTTAGTTTTAAATATGATGTTATAACTGCTTGGCGTATCTACCTTTGCTAAAGAAACTGTTGTAAAGACGATAAAAAAAGAAATGCAGGAAAAAGATAATTTCGGCATAGAAAAGAGCAAAATTTAACGTACCTGTGACTCGACTGTTTTAGAATACAAAAGTATTAAAAAACTACTAATACTGGAAAAATTGTCTCTATTCTACTAATTTAAAAAATAAAACGTGTCGCAAATAAACCGAGCCTAGGAAAGTGCAATTATGCGAAACATTTGTTTTCAAATTCTACATGCGAATAAATAGATGTTTTTCTTCAATTTTATACTTTTTTGGTACCTTTCGTTTACTAATTTATCTGTGTAAGGATTTCGGGGACGCCGTTTCATTATGTCTGATTCTGATGTTTCGTAAGCTAGCGAAATGGCCGGCACCTTTTCACAATATTCATTGTAAGTACTAGATCTAACATGTTTATTATGAGAAATCTGATGCCTTGTTTTACTTGGTCTATAATATGCCCAAGATACATATAAAATAATTCGTTATAATATAATAATAATTATAATTATTATAATTACCATGTATGACACTTCAGTAAGTAAACCTTTCATTTAATTTTCTTTAGTGTTTTTATTTTAATTTCATACCAAAGTAGATTTTTTTCTATCAAAGCTCACAAAATACTTTTAATATTTTGGGCGCACAACCTCAGGGCCCGATTTGAGGGCGGGCAGGCGGGGCTTTATAGCTCTGAGTACTCCACAACTAAGGGGCCTTACATCAATAAAGCATATAACAATATAGTAAAAACCTTTTTTTGGGTCCTCAAAGTTTTTTTGGCAAAAAAATAGTTTTGGTAAAGAAAATGATTGGGGGCTCCTAAGGTTGGTACAACGAGGTAAAATTAAAACATAGAGCATTATGAAAACGTAAAGGTATAATTTAAATATATACTATCTGTGTATTTGTATTTAGTTAGATGCACATTGATCTAAAAATATCCTGGACATATTATAGCATCAACACAAATAACTTAAAAACTGTATTGGTTAAAGGAAGTTCTTTACCTTTGATTAAAGGTACATATAGTACCTGCATAATATAAGACCAAAAAATTGGAATTTAATTTTACATAAAAGTAACTATACAATGCTAAAGCATAAAATTCTTTTTATCATGGGTATACAAATATATTATTTCTCTTGACAGTCCAATTTATTTAGACTTAGAAAGTAGTTTCACTAACGATATTTACCTGCCATAACATATCTATATCCAACTGTAAAAAGTATAAATATAAACTTTTACTAAAATATTAAAACTCTTACTAATATTTTTTATAAAAAAATATTTAAGATTTTTAACTTGCTGCGTTTATTAACACCAGTACACAATAAAAGTGGATAGTGCATTTTACTGAACCGGCCCAAGGGTACGTATCGTAAAAACGACAAAAATCGGCAATTTTAGTGATATACATTTTTTTGTTGAAATAAATCAGACATGATTTTCATGTCTTTGAATCCGCTGAATACTAAAACAAAACTTATTTATATCATAGGCCGTTTTAAATGTAAGAAAATTTGCACAAAACTCTTAAAACTTGCGCCGATACTGGGACTTCGAATCCCTGCATCGTAAAGTACTTATCACTTGTACCTGTCATGACGACACATACGCCGTTAATCCATGATTCAATAAATACAAGGTAGGATCTTCCGTTGCGCATGATGTATATCATGTGATCGGTCTAGTTAAAGTATAGGATAATTTTATATAAGTCGTGCTTTAAACAGACGTTTATAACATTAGTTCCATTTATGCTAAAAATAACATTTTAAACTATACAGTAAGCATCAAATACTATATTCTTATACTAACTGTTATATTATTCTTAAAACTTATTTCTTTTTAGTCTCCGATATTTTAAAAAAATTACCGGAATTTACACACATTGCAGGCATTCTTAGGGCTTCAATATAATTATTGCGAGGAAAAACTTACATAACTACGTCATCTTACCTTGTATTCGCTATATCATGCCGTTTACCCAGGGATCAGTTTTGTTCATTTTTTTTACATTTAAAACGGCTTATGGTTTAAATAAACTTTGTTTTAGTATTCAGCGGATTAAAAAACATAAAAATCATGTTTGGTTTAGTTCAACAAAAAAATTATATCACTAAAACTGCCGATTTTCGTTGATTTTTTGATACTTACCCTTAGGTCGGTTCGGTTAAATGCAATTTCCAGTTATTTTTTGTTGCCGTCGTAATTAATGACACATTAAACGAAATATAAAAAATAAAAACAATAAAACATTTAAAATACATTTAGATTAAAATACAAACCATATGCCAACATTTGATAATATTTTAAAATATTACCCACATTACAGCTAGAGGAAACTTTATATTGACCTTTCCTAAACAGTCATTGGGATGTTCATTTGTACTTTTTCCATTTTAGTTCTTGAAAATGTATATGTACATATTGATTTTTTGTAAAACTGTTTATATAGCTCTTTTAAAATAATGATAAATGATAAACAACTGTCAAAAACCTCTTAAAAGCCAAATGAAGTAATGAACCTCCTTTAACCAGATTTTGCAAATTTAAAAGTAGAAAACAAAAAACATTAAAAGTAAGAAAAAAAGTACTCACCATGTCAGTTCCAAGATCAATGCAAAGGATAGTTACAGTTCCTAGAGGCAGAGGGATGTCACAAAGGATAAAGGCAAGGAAAGGTGATATTTCAGGAATGTTTGAGGTTAAGGTATATGCAATGGACTTCTTTAAGTTGTCAAAAATGAGGCGACCCTCTTCTACACCAGTAACTATGGAAGCAAAATTGTCGTCCAGAAGAATCATGTCTGCGGCTTGTTTGGATACGTCCGAACCGGCGATACCCATGGCAACACCAATGTCTGCTTTTTTAAGAGCGGGAGAGTCATTAACACCATCACCTAATTAAAATTTAATAAATTAATCCTTAGAATTAAAGGATCTTTAAAAATCAAATATGACTTCTCAAGTAACATTTAAGAAAAGTTTCCTCTAAAGTTACAATGTAATTTATTGCCAAATTGTTACCGATCAATTTATAAGTAAAAAAAAATCAAATTTTACTTAATAAAACTACTGAAAATTTACAGTTTGACTATCTTTAGGGTTTTAATTAAGTTCTCGATGAACCGTTTTTTTAAACTGAGGAATTTTATGGCACTTGTATATATGAAAAAATAAATTATGTTTATGAAAAATATAATATACTTATAGCCTGTCAAAGCAGCAGCGGCTGGTGATGGTCAGTTTGGTGGGTTAACCAGCACCATTTTTAAATATACTGATATTTTTAATTTTAAATTATTATGTACAGTTTATAAAATCACTTTCACCCACTATATGTTTTACTATTTAACATACAGTCGAACCTCTATAACTCAAACCTCCACAAGTCGAAATTCTCTCTAAGTCAAAGTTTATTGCTGTCTCTTGCTCATTTGCTACAATTGACACTTATATTCTTTATCTTGTAGTAAATAGGCAGTCCCTTGAGTTTCGAGTTATTGAGGTTTCACTGTGGTATGGTATGGTATAATTACTTGTAACAGGCCTTAATAAAATTTTAAACATTCTTTTTACCTATGGTGCGGGTTGACCCACTATATTGTCCATCACCAGGCGCTGCTGGGTCAAAATATCAAGAATGGTAGTTTTTAAGTCGTAATATTTCGTTTATAACCAAAACCTAATTTATAGCAATACCTATAAAAACATACAGAACTTAAATTTAAAACCATAATTCATATTTACGGTAAATTTTTTGTATTGTAATTAGCATACAATAAAAATCGATGTAAATAAAAATGTATAAGTACACTACTTAATAATGTTTTTCGATTAAAACATAAATTTACCTGTCACAGCAACAATGGCGCCCATTCTTTGACAGCCTTCTACAATAATCAGCTTCTGTTGAGGCGATGTTCTGGCAAATACGATTTCAGTGTGATATCTTAAAATTTCATCTAATTGATCGGATGATAATTCTCTTAAATCAGAACCATGAACAACAGCAGCTTTAGCTTCTCTGGGGTTAACTTCAGATACGGCAATATTAAGTCGTTGTGCGATGTCTTCAACAGTCTCGTTTCCTTCAGAAATAATGCCAACTGATTTTGCAATAGCTTTGGCAGTAATAGGGTGATCTCCAGTAACCATAATAACTTTTATTCCAGCACTTCTGCATTTAGCTACGGCATCAGGTACAGCTGCACGAGGTGGATCAATCATGGACATAAGCCCAACAAAACGAAGCCCTTCGATAGGAAAGTTTGCATCATCGGAGTTGAACTTAAACCCAATAGGATATTTGTCACTGGGCAACAAAAAATCACAAAAACCAAGTACTCGCTCTCCAAGACCTCCAAGTTCCAGGTATGCATTATTAAAGGCTTCTTTCATCTCCTCGTCCAAAACTTTCTCTTTTCCACAGATAAAAATAGTGCTGCATTTTTCTAATATACGTTCTGGGGCACCCTTCATTACCAAAATGTGACGAGGGTCGTTAGGATCTTCATTTTCGTGAACAGATACTTGATATTTGTTAGTCGAGTTGAAGGGAATTTCACAAACTTTCTTATTCTTTCGTCGAATAGACATGATATCACCCAAAGCAAGTTCCATACATTTAAGTAAAGCTGCTTCTGAAGCGTCACCATTGACCTCTCTCTTAAGAATAGGAACGTTATCTTGTCCAGGTTTAAATTCTGCTCTATTACAAAGAGTAGCAATTCGAGAGAGAGCTTTAAATCCAGGACTGGTTCTATCATATTGAACTCCTGACTGATCTTCTGTAGTGTCAGCTTCAATAATTTGATTATCAAACCACATATGCGCGACGGTCATCCGATTTTGAGTCAAAGTTCCAGTCTTATCTGAGCAAATAGTGCTAGTTGAACCTAAAGTTTCTACAGCTTCTAAATTCTTAACTAAGCAGTTTTTCGAGGCCATTCTCTTAGCTGTAAGAGTCAGACATACAGTAACGGTAGCGAGCAAACCTTCTGGTACATTTGCTACAATAATACCAATCAGGAAAATGACGGCATCCAACCAATGATATCCAAGAATAAAGGCAATAACGAAGAAAGTTACTCCCAAGAATACAGCTACACCAGTAATAAGATGGATGAAGTGATGAATTTCTTTAGCGATGGGGGTTTCGCCAGTGTCGAGGCCAGAAGCGAGACCGGCGATACGACCCATTACAGTATTGTCACCGCAGCTAATAACAACACCTTTGGCAGTGCCTTCGACGGCATTAGTGGAGAAGAACGCTAAATTTTTAGTTTCTAATGGATTTTCGTGCGTAAATTCCGGGCTTCGACTTTGAGGTTCAGATTCTCCCGTAAGCGACGAATTATCTACTTTAAAGCCCCTTGTTTCAATAATCCTAATATCGGCGGGTATTCTATCCCCGAATTTAACTTCTACGACGTCGCCAAGTACCAAGTCTTCGGCACGAAGCGTTAACTTCTCGCCTTCCCTAAGTACCGTGGCAAACTGAGGCACCATGTTTTTAAATGATTCCATAATTTTAGAACTCTTGCTTTCTTGATAATAAGAAAATATACCTGAAACGAAAAGAAAATATTTCTTTAAGTATTGTAACAGATATACACTAGGCTAAAAAAATATTAGATTTGTTAAATTTTATAAAGCATTTGTGTAATTAAGTACAAGAATAAAACCAACCTGTAACGATGACAACAGCCGCTAATACAACACCCAGGAAAAGATTATCGTCTGCGGGTTCTTCTACAGTACTGGCTTGAATACCGTAGGCTATAAAGCAAAGGATCGCACCGATCCATAATAAGAGAGCAAAACCTCCAAAGAGATTTTTACAAAATTTAACCCATTCTGGTGTTGTTTTAGGTGGAGTGAGTGCATTGGGTCCGTCCCGTTCTAAATTTTCTTTTGCTTTGGCATGACTTAGACCCTAAAATATAAAGAGTATAATACACAAATGAACCTAAAAAATAATCTGTTAATCTAAAACAGTTCAATTATTATTTTTGTACTATTATACCTATTGTTAAAAACAATTTGACTTAAATTTAAAACAATAAGATTTGTATGTTATAGACATATTAAAATGATACTTTATATAGGAAAATTTTTCAGTCGGTTCCGGTTTAAACGGAAATAAATATAATTTTGATTTTTTTTAATGGAAGACCCTATAGGTTTAAATTCCTGAGACAATTCTAAATTAAAATGTGATATTTTTAGGCCTGGATTTTTTTAGAGCCATTTTTTATATTGCATCAAGGTGGACATGATTGTACGCAAATTAATCTAAGTACTCTAAGTGATGCCAAAATATAATACCAAAGTTTTAGTGACTAGCATAAAAGATAGAAATAAAACAAGTTAGTAAATTGAAATTTTAGTGTCTAACTATTATTTTTTTAATGAAAACCCTTTCTAGGGTCAGGATTTTTTGACGAATCTAACGATACCAATTTAATTTCGGTTGAATTAATATTAAAGCCTTAAATAAAGCATTATGACTATCTTGATGCAATATTAAAAATGGCTCTCAAGAAATCAAGTGTATGTAAAAAAATGTTAAAAGGTTACATTCTTATTTAGAAATATTTTCTGAATCCAAAAATGTCAAAAAATACAGGTTGTTTCTTTTAAAAAATTTAAAATTGGAGACATTTTCGCTTAAACCGAATATAAAATAATTTAAACAAAATATTATTTGGCTTTTCTCTAGAATAAAAATTAAAAAGTTTATTTTACATTTTAAGAAAATTAAAACTTTTATATACTATGAAGAACTATTCTGTTCTTACACAATATAAAAATAGTTATAATTACTTTTAAAAAAATAAAATAATGAAATATACAATAAGTTACTTAAAGATTTGGGGGAAAGGAAAGACCTCCGCGGGCAGCAGGTTTCACATTATGCGTCTCCACAAACACCCGCTTATAAAAGAAAGTAAACGTCCAAGTAAGAAAAGCGAGATCACCCTATACAAAACGTCATATAATATAACGGGATAAAAGGCAAGAAAGATCCAAATCGTCTTTTTATTTACAGGCGTTCGTCTTGCCGATTCGTAAGTGCGGAACAAGCAGAAAGACCTTACAGAGTTCGAAGTAGAAAATAGAGAAGAAATTTCTTTCTTGCGAGTTACCGAGTCGGGCCTCTGGAACCATTTATTTTTAGGTCTAGTTTATGATATGAAAACGTTATTTTCTAATTGACAGTTTTACTGACAACTTTAGGTCAATATTTGCAGTTTAATTAGTTATAAGTTTCCAACTAATGATCGTGTTTTTGTAATAATTCAGTTTATATTAAATTATTTTGCTCTGCAAACTGAAAGAAAGTTTCGTCGGGAAATTAATGTCGTATTAAGACATAGGCAAATTTCAACAATGCAAGTGATAATGAGGTGGGTGCAAGATTTTCAAAAAATAAAAAAATACGTGTACGTACTTTTAAAATACCCGAAAACATCGAACGTGCCAGATAATATCATCGGTTTAAATGTCAAACTCACTAAGTGACATTTTATGGTTCAGGAAATAGGAACGATTTGGTACAAAATTTGTAATGAAAAAGAAAAGATAAACCTTCCTGTTTATGTATAATATTTCCCTAAAGATATATGGATGTCATAATTGTAACTAATAAATTATTTCTACAAAAACTTTTGTTTATAAATAACTTTAAAAGGTCGATTTTTTTAAATAGAATTTACTTAGTGACTTTTACCTTTAGTCTAAGATACAAATAGGAAGCGACCTTTACCCCATCTGTATATCGTATGATACTATTTTTTATCAAATGTAGTATTTGAACAAAGGAATTGCCTAAAAAATGATGGTTAAGGCTTAATTTAAAGTATATTTTTTAATTTCTAGTCACCCTGTATAATGTCAATTTTTATTCAACATAAAATTGCTAATACATTATTGAATTTTTCTTTTCAATTTTATAAATTAGGCTAAAGAAAAATTTTAAATTTTCAACTTTAAAAAATAATACCTTTTTTTTGTTTATTTGGTATTATTTAAAAGCACTTATTCTGATAACTAGCATTTGTAATTATAATAATAATAATAATAATAATAATAATAATAATAATAATAATATTTCTTGATAAATGTACCTATATACCCCTAAAGAAAGTAGTTGGTGTACCCTGCACTAAACCCTTTAATACACAGAAGTTGTGCTATTTTTTTAAGGAATTCCAAAATTTTAATATGCAGGATCGATTTGGGAGGGACGAAAACGTCTTGCTCTAAATTTCCAAATAAATTGAAGACAAAACATTTTTACTCTTTAGCTGCCATAACCTAAGTTAGTATAAAATATATTTTCTTATTTTTTACAATAAAAGTATGCAGTCAGATAGACAATCAAAACTGGAAAAATTTGCTGTTTCAAAAACATTAATTATAAAATTTGAAACTTTTTGAAGCAACCCTGTACATCAAACATACAAATATTCTTGTAAAAATGTATTTTCTCACCAAGCAGAACTTTTATGAAGAAGAACTTCTTTCCTAAAGTTAATATCAAAAAAGTTTTCCATGTGGTAAAAACTTCCGAAAACACGGATATATACTGTATTTTCACAAGTCGTTAGTGTCATAATAAAACTAAATATTTAATAAAAAATAGACGATAAATAAAAACTAAATGTGCCTATACCACACTGACATGTTTTTCCTAACAAAATTCGAAGTTGCCTCGGATAAGACATTGAAAACTTTTAAACCATAGTGGGTTCTACCATTCCTTGTTCTAGCAAACTCTGCTGTAACACAAGGCGTTAACTGTGATTGTCACAGTTATAAAAGTACTTCGTAGTGTTATTTCTGACAAGCAAGCAAAACTTCACTATGAAATGTCATTTTTCACTAAGATAGTTCAAAATTATTCCTATGAGGGCGCCTTACAACGTTGCCAAGTCGTTTAATTTTAAAAGCCAAATAATTATCTATTTGCAGTGTCGGATGTCCCCAACACATCGCATATGAAAGATGGCAGTAAAAGTGGCGATTAGAAACCTTAATCAAGACCCTCCCAATAATAATATTTTTAAGGTTACGAATAATAAGAGCCTCTACTCAACACGCTTGCAAGATGTTCAGCATGCCCTTGCCTCTATCTCAAGTCTAGATATACCTATACCATGGTAGACTTAAATTGTATTGCAAGATATGTTTCACTCACTTCTAATTTTTTTATTTTTTTATTTTTTTTGGAAATTATCTAAAGCAAAAGTTTTGTAAGAAGTTTCCCAACAAAATACAAGATTTTAAAATGCAAATATGCGAAAAACAGGAAATACAGGAGCAGAAATGCTAACTGAAACTTTAGCTAACCAAAATCAAAATGTATAGAGATAAATGGGCATTGAATTATAATGACATAATTAAAAATATATATTGTGTTACTATAAAAAAAAACAGTAGGTTTTTAAAAATAGATGATACTAGATAAATAAGATACAATTTTAAATAAGGCATTTAACACAATGTAAAAACATAAAACCTAAATTTTTATTTATGAAACTACTAGTACTTACATTTTCTGGATGTGTCTGAAACCTTTGATATAATTCTTCAGGTGTAATTTTATGGTAGTCAATATCTAATTCCTGCTTTAGGTCGTCCAAATCTCCGGCCTTCCTGGCCTTTTTTGCCTGTTTCCTTCGTGCCTTTAAACAAAAATAAAAATCATAAATTACTTTAAAAAAATATGGTAGTAGGAATGATAGGGTATAAAATAATAAAACTACTTTTTATTAAACAGCTCACTTACTAAACTAAAAGTACTTTTATGTCCTAAAATTTATAATTTCTCAGTCTTAGTATGATGATTTTTTAAAAGTATTAAACGAAGTAAAATATAACTGTCATCGTTAAATGGTACTACTCAGTTATCAACTAGAATTTTAGGGTTTATAAAAATCTTCGACTTCGGCCGAAGTTTGTACCTTGCGGACACTACTTACCTTATCTTACTACCGGGTGTCAAGGTATATAAGGCAAGACGAAAAATACGATTAAAAAGCAATTGGACCACCCTGTACAGGGTGGCTCGAATTCGACGCTCATCATTGGGATTTCGAAAACCGTAAGAGATACAGGATCGGTTAAATGGAGGCAAAGTTGCGCAATTTGATGCTCAATAAAATGCCGTTTTGCGTTTTAAAAATTCCGAGTACTTCCGAAGATATTCGAAAAAAACCGGAATTTTCAATTTTGGTTTCTATTGTTTCCTGGCTATATTTGTTAAGATAACTTAAAATGAAAAACAGGTTTTCATGGCCACTTTTTCTGCTCTATAATTCAGTGTGATTAAATATTGAATCTGACGTTTCGGCTTCTGGCGACCATCATCAACTTAATTTTTTAAATACGGACCTGATATTTTTTCAATTTAATTAAATCCTTTCATCACCCTTAAAACACTATATATCGGCACTTTGATATTTGCCGACGTTTCGTACAGAAAATTCCATCACCAGAATATTGCATATTTATTTCACCATAATACGGCCCTGAACTACATTTTTAGGTAAGAAGGTAAAAAAAAGAATAAACTTATTACATATTCGTAATCTTTTTATTGCAACTCATTGATATCTAACAGCGGAAATTACTTTATTAACCGAAAATTTCATGAATATTAGACATAAGATACAAAAAGGTAGACAACAAATCAGCTTACATAAACAATTTGTAATACTATCTTGATGCCCATATTAAAAATAAACATAATTTAATCACTATTATAAGTGTTCAAAGAGATAACCTTCCGCCTCGATGCATTTTCTTGCTTTGCTTTGTATTTTTAATACAGCTCGATTAATTGTTCTCGCAGGAATGGCAGCGACTTCCCTTATCAAATTTTGTCGTAGTACTTAAAGGTCGTGAGGTGCATTTTTAAATAAACGGTTCTTAAGATATCCCCAAAGGAAATAATCTAGGGGACTAAGATCTGGGCTCCTAGCGGGCCATCTTGCAAAACCATTTATTAGGAAATATATGGTAAAGGAATTGAGCTACTTCCCTTCCATTGTGGGCAGGAGCTCCGTCTTGCTGCCACCATATTTCTTGAAATACTGCCAAAGGTTGATTATCTAGGGCGTCTAAGACATCATTCCTAATCAAATTTAGATATCGTTCGGAAGTTAAGGTCCCTTCGTAAACGAAAGGTCCAATAATTTTGTTCCTCCACATACCAATCCATACATTAAATGAAGTTCTCCCTTGAATTCGTACCTGCTGGTTAGTTTCTGTTAATAAAGTAATTTCCGCTGTTAGATATCAATGAGTTGCAATAAAAACATTATGAATATGTAATAAGTTTATTCTTTTTTTTACCTTTTTACCTAAAAATGTAGTTCAGGGCCGTATTATGGTTAAATAAATATGCAATATTCTGGTGATGGAATTGTCTGTACGAAACGTCGGCAAATATCAAAGTGGCGATATATAGTGTTTTAAGAGTGATGAAAGGATTTAATTAAATTGAAAAAATATCAGGTCCGTATTTAAAAAATTAAGTTGATGATGGTCGCCAGAAGCCGAAACGTCAGATTCAATATTTAATCACACTGAATTATAGAGCAGAAAAAGTGGCCATGAAAATGTGTTTTTCATTTTAAATTATCTTAACAAATATAGCCAGGAAACAATAGAAACCAAAATTGAAAATTCCGGTTTTTTCGAATATCTTCGGAAGTACTCGGAATTTTTAAAACGCAAAACGGCATTTTATTGAGCATCAAATTGCGCAACTTTGCCTCCATTTAACCGATCCTGCATCTCTTACGGTTTCCGAAATCCCAATGATGAGCGTCGAATTCGACCACCCTGTACACTATATTTGAAAAAAATAAGCTCTTTTTTTAATGGTAATACAGTGACCGCCGAGAAGTGAAATTCATATGGAAAAAACTTATTTGTAAAATTAATAAAAAACTTTTTGGCAATCACCACTGCTCATTGAGTAACTTAAAATTCTGTAACGACATTCGGCTTATGAGCGTCGGTTGGGGAGATAATTAATAAAAATTTAATTAAAATATCAAAGATTGAGGTGTTTGGAATATAATTTTAGGCCAATGTGCAAAATTTAAAATATAAATTTACAAAAAAATGGTGAATTTACAAATCTAATTTTTTTAGGTATTTTTTTTAGCTGCAAAGTGACAAACAGATTTGACTTCTTATCATGATTTTTGTGTTTTCTTTTACATTTAAAAAGGGTTATTGGCAAGTTCTTTAAGTGTGTACACCTATTTTTTTCTAAGATCCGTATTATTATATGTATTACAATTAAAATGTACTAAGCCATTACAGAAAAAAACTATTTTTATTAAATATTATTAAACATTAACAGATTTGTAAAGTAATGTAAAGCAGCTTTATCCTCATAAATTACAATATAGCAAAAACAGGTTTAAACACTTAGAATACTTACCAAATCCAATTTTTTAAATTTTCTCGTTTTAAATGTAAAAGAAAATACAAAAATCATAAAAAATCAAATTAGTTTGTCACTTCATAGTTAGAAAACTCATTTTAAAGAAAAGAATTAAGAACCTTAAATTGACCTTTTTTTTTTTTTGGAAAAACGTTTTTTTATTTTTTTTTAAATTTTTATTTTAAATTTTGTACATTGTCCTTAAGTTGAATTCCAAACACCCTTTTCCAATAATTATTTTACATATCGAGCCAAATAACCTTACTTTTTGATATTTTAATTTAATTTTTATTAATTATCTCCCCAACCGACGCCGATAAGCAGAGGAGATTGCCAAAAAGTTTTAAATAATTTTAAAAATAAAAATAAATTCATAAATATGTGTCCAACTCTTTGACGGTCACTTTATAATATACATGGTGTTCTACTATTTTTTAACGAAATAATATATATTTTTTTATGAAATGATAAAAATGTGACAATAGATTTGAAAATAAAATACAAAATGCAACAGTTCATATTTATAACTTGACGAGACACGATACCAACGATTAATAAATTTAATGGATAATAAAAACATACAAGCGTATAATATTAAACACCATACATTAAAAAATTCATTTAACACTAGATTAGATTTCCGAAAGATTGGTTTTATAATTAATGCCACTTTATAATATACATGGTGTTCTATTATTTTTTAAGTAATATTTTTTTGTCATACCTTATATATTCTATGAAATGATAAAAATGTGACCATAGATTTGAAAATAAAATACAAAATGCGGGGGTTAAAATTTATAACTTGACGAGACACGATACCAACGATTAATAAATTTAATTTAATGGATAATAAAAGTATACGAGCGTATAATATTAAACACCATACATTAAAAAAAATCATTTAACAGTAGATTAGCTTTCAGAAAGATTGGTTTTATAATTAATGCCTAGGTCGTAAGTATGTAATTACATCCCAATAAAACATTAAAGCAATGTTATTAGATCAGGTTGTATGGATCAAAATTTATTCTCATGGATTTTTTTTTGCAGAATCATGTTTAAATTAATTCTATTCTATTATATTTTGTTTTCTTGGTTTTGGTCCCTTCAGGTCCAATCCCCTTCCGGACTATGCTTTCCAGGGCTTCGTCGGCGGAAAATCTGAATAATCCAGCTCGTAGCTCCCAGAAATTCCAAAAAGAACACAAAAATAATTCTATAATCGATGAAAATCATAAATTGTCGGCAGTCAAACCAAGACCTGCTACTGGTGTTACGTATATCCTTCACTTTCACTACTGACAGTTCCCATGGCACGCCGTCTATTTCCCGCCATTTTAGAAATGCCTCGTGTTCACCACCAAACAGGATACCATCAGCTTATAGGAATCTTCGCTCACAGCGCTTAGATCCAGAAGAAAGATGCCGTCAATTTAGCGTAAATCTTTCCTTGATCCTCGAAGGTAAAAACGTCCGTACGGCACCTCTAACCGCCACTCCGGGAAGAACTTTGTAGTCCTCTACGCACGTTCGCACTATCCGGAGGTCAAACAAAGAGTCATGTTTAAATTAAAATGATAATTTCGACGACCCATGTAAAAATTGTATTAAATAGAATTTTATTTTATTTATTGACTATTTTTCACTGAAAATAACTCTTTACATTTTTCTAAAAATTAATATTTATCAAGTTTAACCATTTAAACAATTAATAATTAATAGTTTAAAAAAATAAAAACACGCTTTTATATGCAACCGAACTAAAAATTAGAAAATAATTTTTCATTAAAAAAATATTGTCATTTCATAGTAAAAAGCGTGGGGTGCATTTTACTATTTTTTCATAACTTTTCCATCATAGATATTTGCAAATATAATAATTATAACATTTAATATATTTATCACCCCACGCTTTTTTACTATGAAATGACAATATTTTTTTTAATGAAAAATTATTTTCAATTTTTAGTTCGGTTGCATATAAAGCGTGTTTTTTTAGTTTTTTTTTTAAACTATTAATTATTTTTCATTTTTTAGTTTCTGCTACTTGACAAATGGCGAAAAATTTTTAATGAACAAGAGTGGCAAATTTTAAATTTTTCCAATAGATTGCAACTCACTAAAAAAATTTCATCTTCATTAAGTAGCAAAGTTTGAAATTTTGCCAACAGATGGCAATCCAGGCAATGTTTGGACCGTTGGTCATATTGCAACCCACCAAAAATTTCTTCTTCATTTAATAGCAAAGTTTCTGAAATGTTGCCAACAGATGGCAACCTAGGTGTTGTTTTTATAATATACGGATTTTTTTTTTCCTGGCGATCCAAAAAAAGATAACGGGATACTGTTTGCAGATTATTGCATTGTCATGTTTCCTTAATACGTGTGCAAAGTTTCAAAGAAATCGAATAGCTGGAAGTTGGTTAAAATTAGGCTCAAAGATTCCGTTACATAGCCAGATAGTTACAACCTGCTAATAAAAAGCGTGTTAACGGCATTTATTAACTGTTATTGTTCATAAAATTGAACACCAATGGTGCAACTAA
This sequence comes from Listronotus bonariensis, assembly GCA_014170235.1. NCBI lineage: Eukaryota > Metazoa > Arthropoda > Insecta > Coleoptera > Curculionidae > Listronotus > Listronotus bonariensis. The sequence continues at coordinate 4,580 of JACEGR010000439.1, read as the reverse complement.
CCCTATTTTTATTGTTCATGTAAAAATTGAACACCAATGGTGCAACTAACCAAATTGTGTAAAAACTAAAAAATTTCTTCTTCATTTAATAGCAAAGTTTGGAAATGTTGCCAACAGATGGCATCCTAGGTGTTGTTTTTATACTATAATGGAATTTTTTTTTCCTGGCGACCTCAAAAAAAGATAACGGGATACTGCTTTAAATTATTGCATCTTCATCGGTCCTTGACACGTGTGCAAAGTTTCAAAGAAATTGAATCGCTGAAGTTGGTAAAAATTAGGCTCAAAGATTCCGTTACATAGATAGATAGATAGTTACAACCTGCTAATAAAAGCGTGTTAAAAATGAGCAATTTGGCCCAACTTTTCCATTTCAATAATGTACGACAACATGAAACATTGGACATGATGTATTTTTATAGAATTCTTAAACCTTTGTAACAATTGTAGAGTGCTTGATTTGACAATTTTGACGTCCTAAATATATTTTCTCTTTTTTATTTACTTAACAAAGTGTATTTTCTTGTTTTTACTCCCAAAAATCTATGCACTTTCCATGTATATATGGTATATGGTCTCATATGACATAGATCGGTCAGGTGTATTCAAGGTAACCACGAAAACAAAGTCTACATTTTTTGACATATTATTAAAAACTTTAAACGTCAATGTGACAGCTTGGCGCCATCTTGGGAAAAAATTAAATGGAAACGGGGGTCTTGTGGTACATTATTTTAAAACCCTGACGAGTACTTTATAACCCTAGAATATGAAGAAGTCAATACCTTTAGCTACCACAAAATGACGGTACTTTAATAATTACCTGAGTACACCTGAATACCTGATTTTACTGACCATATTTCCAAAACTTATTATGTTAGGTATATTTAATGTGGTATTTACTTAAAGCCTTTTAAAAATATCTTAAATGGTGATATTAGTAATAATATGCAGGGTTGTAAGTACTGAAGGGAATCCCGATTTTACGTGATAAAATTTGGTAGGCAATTCTGCCAAAACATAATTCTTTTTAAGTACCTACCTAACTAAAACTAAAAAACAAAAAGTAGGTATATTTTTTATTTAAAAACCCTGCATATTATTTCTTTTGTAGTAGGTGAAGGTATTGACTTCATATTCTAGGGTTATAAACCACTTGTCAGGAGCTACAAGACCGCCATTTTTTTTTTGTCAATATGGCGCCCAACTCTCTCATTGACATTTAAAGTTGTCATATCGATACCTTAATTCGCAAATCGGCTAACTACATATTCAAAAATATAACAGCAGACCCAAAATTTTTTTATAAATCATATTAAAAAATCATTTTTTACATAGATAAATGTTTTTGAAGTAATTTTAAGTAAAGAAACCATAGAAATTCTTTTTAATTTAGATCTTATAATAGTTCAAGGAACTAACTTTTATTTTGAACAAAAATGGAGTTATCCGATTTGCGAATTACACTATCGTTTCAAATATCATTAGAATATGCGGATTAAATTTCGGTTCAGGAGAGACGGGAGCGGTGTTAGCGCTTCACTATATAATTTGTGACTTTGTGTTTTATACATTTTATGTTGCTACCTATCAAGAATACGTGTCAAAAATAATTTTGACAAGATATATTAAACTTACCAAATAACCCTTTTTTAAAATCGCCATAACAACTAATCATGTATTTAGGGTCATATGTATTTTTTTCTAAATAAACGATAGTGGCTCTTTAGCACATTCTGAAAGAACACCTCATTTCCAATAAGTTGATACCTTATAGTCAAGAGTTTGGGTTCGGGGTAAAAAAAATACCAAAGTTTTTAAATCTATCAAGAAAAATTTTGAGTTATTCCAGATATTAACAGAGCTGTTTTTTTTTTGACGCAGAAGTAATGTTTAAAGAACTAAAAATTGGTTATACTTAGTGAAATTAAAAGGTCAATCTCGGAACCTCACGGAATAAGCTGAATATCTGTAAATACCTTTATTTTAATACAAAAAATACTCTCCTAAAAATCCCCTATGATATCGTGTAAGGAACTTGAAATATGACAGGTCAAATGTCAAAAAATCAGTTTTTGCGAATATCTCGTTTCCTTTACTTTTAATTGCATTTATATTTATTATAAAAGTTGTAGAACACAAAACTCTTTACATATTTGATTACAAGCATTTTTTTGTCAGACCAACGGTTCCGATAATAGAGGGCGTAGAGTGTAAAGCACTTTACTGTATGTACATACCTTAGCACGCAATCAATGGTGATTTTTATTCAAATATGTAATTTTTTTACTTAAGTATTTGCTAAATATAACGATTGATTGCGTGCTAAGGTATGTACACACACTAAAGTACTTACACTCTGCGCCCTCTATTATCGGATCCGTTGGTATGACAAAAAAATGCTTGGAATCAAATTTGTAAAGAATTTTGTGTTCTACAATTTTTATAATAAATATAAATGCAATTAAAAGTAAGGAGAACGAGATAACCAAAATAAAGGTAAGTACAGATATTCAGCTTATTCCGCGAGATTCTCCGAGTTCAGGTGAAAGTTTAAGTTAATTGGGCTATTATAAATAGTTAATAGGTAAATTTTTAATAACAATAGAGTTAATAAGATTCAAATATCAAAGAAATAATATTAGTTCCATCACCAATAATGCAAAATCCATAATAAATACCTTCGGTTGACCATCAGCTGTTTTGAAGTCGTCATAACTGGCGGGAATGGTTGCGACACGGTACGAGTCTGAACGGCCATGCTGCAAAACAAGCACAATCTAGCTAAACACTATACACATTGCTACGTTACAAACCTTTATGGAAGAATCTCGTAGATGTCATCGTCGCTATGTATTGCTAGCTTAACATTCAAACTAGTGACATACACAAGACAATGACATGATATAAATTAAATGGGAAAAACATAAATGATTTCTATAAAATTCATATTTTAAGCCTATTTAAAATTGTAAAATAATATATTTTATTGCTGCTTATAATCCGTGTCAAAATTTTCAATTGAAATTTAATGTTAACGAACATATGGAACTTACTACAGACCGATACTGAAATTCTGAGTTGTGGAAAATGGCCCTCAAAATGTTGTTTAAGCATATCCAATCGCATAAACGATTTTCTGATTAGAAAACGGCCTCTTCAGGTGCATTTAAATTAAGACGAACACAAGCGTGCTAAAGAACGAACAGTTTCGTGCGAGTTCGCACATATTTCAAGGGGTTTCGGTATACATGCATATAATTTAAAGTGAACGAAAATATCCATTCGTTCGCTTGTATTCGCTCTAATTTAAATGCACCTTTATAAGGTTCTAAATTTGGGTTATGGTTTTCACTGGCCGTGCAAATTATTTACATATTATAGTTATGGATGGTGGAGGGGAGGATAATCATCTTTTATGGCGGACAAGTTGAAAAAGTGGCCATCGGAATGTAGCATATTGGGATGGCGCCACAGTAGCCAGTGGAGGGATTTTGGTATTTCTTTCCTTTTTATTTTGTCTCTATCTGACCTTTTTCATTTTGTATCTAACTCTAATAATTCATGCTTATTGGTTAAAAATCTCCTCTGGCTACTGTGGCGCCACCTAAAGTTGTTCTTTTCGACGGACACCTATTAAAACGTTCAGATGGTTATCCTCCCCTCCACCATCCATAATTATAATATACAGTTTAATGTTCCCCCCTTTTATTTTTTGAACGGATCAATTTAAAAACGTTAAATTTTGGGATATGAAATTGATGCATAAATACTATATTTTGGAGTGTGTATTCTAGACAGATGAAAATTTCAAGATTTTAAAGCTTTGGACGAGTACTTTATAACCTTAGAATATAAAGCCAATAACTTTATTAAGTAAAAAATGGCGGTATTTTAAAAATTACCTAAATACCTGATTTGGATGGCCATATTTCCAAAACTAATAAAGTTAGATGTACCAAATGTGGTATTTTCTTAAAGCACTTTTAAACATCTTTTTAATAGTAATATAATAATACAGGGTGCTTAATTAAAAAATATGTACTTTTTTCTACCCTGTATATTATCACAAGTACCATCATTATCAAGATATTTTTAAGAGCTTTAAGAAAACAACACAATAGATACATCTAACTTTATCAGTTTCGGAAATATGGCCATCCAAATTAGGTTTTAGGTAATTTTTAAAGTACCGCCATTATGTATTAGGTGAAGGTATTGACTTTATATTCTAGGGTTATAAAGTACTCGTCGGGAATCTTAGGATGATCTTGTAATCTCGATTTGTCAATTTTATTCTAAAATATGGTATTTATGCATCAATTTCATAACCCAAAGTTTTACTTTTTAAAACTGATCGCTTCAAAAATAAAAGGTGAGGGGGATTAAAGAAAAGCACTGTATATTTAAAATTGTATAAAGTAACTTAAAATATGAATTTAATAGATATATTTTATAAAAATAAGTGAAATATGGACTAGTTTTTGTAACTATTTACTTTGTACCTTTATCACGTACCAAATATTCTTTTTGGATATTTTTTATTATAAGATCTACCAAGAGCAAAGTCATAATACCAT